>JZKD02S0199184.1:191474-240667 GCA_000966675.3 Picea glauca
CAAACCAAACCATTTACATCAATGACATATGATCCAACAATCTCCCAAGTAATCAAACCATTGGCATCAATGACAAACCATTGGCATCAATGACAACATGATCCAACAAACCCATGGTCCGACATCCCAATCCCATTACATATTCCCCAAAACCCAAAAAGGACCCAAAAGTGGGCCGAGATCCCGTGATCTCCGCTCTGTCTTGCACTGCTCCTCCAATAGGCTATATCAGAGATGTTTATGGGGTATATTGAAATGAGGAGTTCTAACAACCACTCCTTGGTGATTTCTTCCAAGTCATCCTCCGTCAGTTTGTAATATGATTTCATTTGTTGTTTTTGCTCATTAGCGCGCATTGTGATATAGATGAAATGGTGGTCCGTGCTAAATTTCATCAAGGGCCTAAACCTATGGAGTGTGTTCGGGGTTATGTGAGGCATAGATTGGATGATGATATTCAGTTGGTTGTAATATGTGTGGAACACGACGTTTGACTGCCATTGCTTGTTCATATCATTTGAGTACCACAACGTACTAAACTTCGCGGCCAGAGGTTCAAATGGATCGATGTCTGGGAAGGTTTCACCTTCCATCATTTCCCATGCAACAAAAGTGATCAGGATGAGAAGCCAACTGAAGTGGAACTCATATCCTTGATCCTGCACTTCCTTGCAGTCCAGTTCCAACTGGTTCACTAAGTACTTCATGCAATTCATTTGTAGGCCCTCCGCGCACTTTCCTGCGAGGTCGACTACAAATCCGGTCACTTGGGTGGGCCAGTTCTTATGAAATAACTTTCCTATGATCTATTGACAAGCTAGGCATACTATGCCACTCTATATAGAGGCTACCTTGTAGCCTCGTGTGCCCTTATCGACATGTCCATAAGTCTCTTTTAATATCTATGCTAATGCTCAGTCTAAGGTCTTTCCATGTTAAAACTCATGTGGGTCAGGGCCTTGCATGCTAAGCCCAGTGATCTGATTTATCAGTGTCAGATCCATAGTGATGTGGTGGCTCAACCACAAATAACCTCGATCGTAACATGACAACAACAATTTGACACATGCGTTCACCTCCTGGTGTCGCCCGAAGTGTGGAATATTCATAACGTTCAGTAGGGTGGACTGTGCAAGGTTCTAGGTCCATGACTGAGGGATAATCTTTGAATTCTTGCCTTTAGTCCTGGTCAGATACTTATGCTGTGCAAGCATGCTGTAAACATTCCTGTCGTCAAGGTTGAAGTCACTAAACTTCAACGCTGTGAGCTTATCCTGGTCGGAACAAAATACGCTCACCCCTTTCAGAAGGTATGTAGTGATCAAAGCATATTCAAATTCTCAGGGTACACTGCCACGATTGATTGTGCCACTCAGAGGTGGTAGATAGTTAGGTAGAATGCTCAAAATCAGCTTGGCATTCGCGAGATCATCTCTGTGTTTAGTTCACTTTCCATCTACTATTCGGGATGGTTCGGCTTGAGCAGTGGATAGAGAGGCTGCCAGTCCTCCCGTCGACAATGCTTGAACCCTTGTAGACACTCCTCTCTCCGACATGACTCTCTCAGTCATCAAATCAAGGAGGACTTCTGTTACAAATTCTTTAACTGCAGTGAGCTTGTTAGACATACATGCTTGGGATAAAAATTATCAAGGCATGATGATCTTAGACACTGCACTAGAATAAAAAATAAGAGCGCAATGATCACGGTATACAATTTCTAGTCTATGGGCTTCAAATTCTCAGTTGGCAAAAGTTTTCTTCATGCATGGCACAATGAGATAAATAGGCAATCTTGGAAACGGTCTGCTTTTAACGGGTATGAGGCCTCATTAATTCTTGTTTTGTCTGTTATGGCGTGGTCCAATGGTCTAGTGTTGAGCTATAAATGCTTTCCAACCCATTCAGGGTGGTAGTCGAACGAATATATCGGTTCCAACGGCTATATTGCTTCGCCATGGCGAAGTGCCATGTGTCACTATTCTGATATCCCGACGAAGCTCCAATTCTGCAAAAAAAAATTGTGCGAGGTTCCCTCTGGAACCTTTTGTAACTTTTCAATATTATCCCTCTTCTTACTTAGATTTCTAGCCTTCTTTCTAGTGAGCTTCGTCTCAGTAGTCCTTTTTCCATTTTGATTCTTATCTTCTTTTGACATAGTCACTTCGCGTTGTTGAGGTTCTTTCCTAAGATTAAGGGGTAATATTTCTTCTTTGTCTAGGATAGGTACTTCAATATTTTGTGAGTCCTCTAATGTTTTTGTAGCTTCGATATTTGGGTTTCTAGTGTCAAATAGCTTCGATCTATTCTCTTTTTCTTCAATCAAGTATGTGATCCTTCTAGTCATAAAGTCTTTTAACTCTTGTTTCTTCTGCTCCAAAACTTCTTCTTCTTCCTCTTGTCTGACTTGATCTCTATTAATCCAAGGTTTCCCTAGTAGAATGGTAAACAGGGCGTTGTCCTCAATAAATATGATAATCTCAAAATCTTCTTCAGTTGAAGTTCCATTGGCATTCATAGATATCATGGTGATCTTTACACATAGTTTTACCAATTTTCCTTTGAATAACCCTATCCCTCCTAATGAAGGAAGCATAGCAGGCCTTCCTATAGCTTCCCAAGTTCTTTTTGTCATAATATTCACCCGTTCGTCCTCATCTAGAACATAGTCAATGTCAAAGTCTCCTATCCTTACTTCGATGCAGTATTTTTCTTTAAAGATTTCTGATAACTTAACATGTCATTTGTCATTCAAGGATTTTTTCATCTGTAGTAATACCTTCTCTAATTATTTCTGGGGTTCCACTGTTTCAGGATCTGCCTTAGGGTTTTCTTGATTCATATTCATTTTTTCAATCTTAGTAATCATTCTAGGACAATCCAATACTTCGTGATCTAGGGATTTACAACAAAGACAACTAGGTCTTCTCCCAGAGCATTCCTTAGCAAGATGTCCCGGTTTCCTACAACTGTAACAGAGGGTTAATCCTCTCTTTCTTTTAAATAATCCCCATCCTCTTCTGTACTGTGCACTATGATCATGGCAGCTAACCTGCAACAAATTCTTTCTAGGATCCTGCATCCATTTGTTAGTCCAAACATTCTTTCTATGCATACGTATAACATATCTATTACTATTCTTATTAGATCTATTCATATCAAACCTTCTTTTATCTAACAGTGCCCTAGTTTTCAAGCTAGGACAAAATCTATCAAGCATACCTAGATCCATACTCTAGAAACAAAAATTTCCACTTATCTTACTTCTACAGAGCACAAATCTTCCAGATCTAAAACTTTTAACTATTCTTACCTTGATCAGAGCACAGAGCTTGCAGATCTTACCTCTTTTAATCAGGAACTTCCACTTTTACCTTTCTTATAGCACAAGGCATTCAAATCTTCTTTAGATTAGGCTTCTTTCTTTTCAGATCCGACCTCTTTTCTTTAGATTTAGCTTCTTTCTTTCAGCACATATATTTATAAAACGAGTAGGATACTACGAACTAGGGCATATATTTTCTCACAAGGCTTTCAGGTCAACTTTTTGCACAAAGCTTCTTCTTTCTCAGTTTCCAGCAATCACAGTTTCAGGTCCCGACAATGGAACCATTTGTTGGCACAGGGGCAGACCCAGGGTTCAATGCTATAACAATGCATCAACAAAACCCTAACTATCGGCCCTTTCGACAACACTTGTGAAGCAAATGAAGTCTCACCTAAGGTAGAGGAAGGGGTGGTTGAAAGATTCAGGTGTCGGCAACCTTAGCTGGGACACAGATCTATGATTCTAACACTTAATAAAGTACATAGCACTGTTAGTTCCTTAATATGCAATCAATATCCACTTCACTAGTAAAACAAAGCCTCACAACATTCACAATGTATTCAAGCACTTAACATCGGTAAAATAGATCAGATCTAACAGAGAAAGAACTAAGCATGTTCATGTGTATCAGATCTAATATTCTACACATCTTTAGCACTAAGCATAAGAAGATCTATCCAGTCATCTTAAAGAACTTAGCAAAATGATACATAAACACATTAAGACAAGCACAAAGAAATACAACATAGTATTTACGTGGTTCACCCCCACCCTGGGGATACGTCCACCAACTCTTATTCTTTATTAGCGTCTTCAATTGGTTACAAGCACAGAGCCATCAAAACCCTACTGCACACAGGATAGAAGATCTGCGCAGCCTGCTAGATCCTTCTTCCCTGTGTTATAGCACCAAGCCTCTTGCACTTAGCTCTGCAAGTATTTCATAGTCATGCACATAACACTTACAAGCCTTACATCACACAGATACAATACTAGCACGTAGCTCATCGGTCTACTAGGTCTACATCTTACATCACCTAGATACTTATTTATATATTAGAAAAGGGGCCTAAACATGTGTAAACCCATGGGCCGACATCCAAATCCCATTACATATTCCCAAAAACCCAAAAAAGACCCAAAAGTGGGCCGAGGTCCTGTGATATCCACTTTGTCTTGCACTCCTTCTTCAATAGGCTGTAGAGGTCCGAAAATAGGTCACATGACCAAGAATCTCCCAAAATTGGTCAAGGGCCAACAACCTCCTCATCCAAGTAATATGGCAACATCCGGGAGTGGAAGTCTTCCCACTTGGAATGCCTTGTCCATGCGAATGTGTGGTGGCAGTTCAAGATGAATGCAATGTTCCGCATGTTGCGATTGAGAAATTCCTGCGGGATGCGCAACCTTTGAGTTGCATCTAGAAATCTGTTGTACCACTTTGAGAAAATTGTGTTGTTGAAGGAAGTGTTCTCCGAGTCCGACCTTGAGTTCCAAGGCTCGAACATATTTTTCAATAGCCCCTTATCTACTGGTGATAGCGGTTTCCCTATGGATGGCGTCCAGTTCAACATAGCGAACGCAACCAGTAAGTAGTCGTAAATGAAATTTCCCCCCTTCTCCTATGCTTCCTCGCAAGATACCAAGAGTTCCTCCAGTAAATAACTACACCAGTTAAATACAACATCATTGGGCATCCAATGTACACTCTCCTTTGTAATACGACTGCATGAACTTGCTAGAAATTAGATAGTAAGCGGTCCTAACTGTTTCGAGTAGAATGGGGTCGATCTTGGTCGTGCACCCCCCCCCTCCGCGTATGAAATATCTTGTATAAACTGGGTTCCCCCTTCTTATTCCCATTCTTGTTGGGACCCTAGAATCCTTTGGATACATCCTCGCATTTGATGGATAATCAGGTCAATTGATGGATGTCCTCTGCATGAATTGGGTATCTTCTATCCAACCACAGGATTTTGTCATGTACCTTGATAATGAGAAACTTAGTACATATCGCAACTTCCCCAGTAGTGCCAAACACTGGTAAATCTCTAAGATTCATAATGGTGGAGTTAAAAAGATTGATGAACTCCAGCTTTGGCACGAACTGCATTCCTCCCAACTCGTCTGGAATGACACTCTAGAAGACATTAATGTTCATTTGTGGGAATAGAACCTAGTCTGTCAAGTTGAGTTCCAGGAGTTTGACCTTCTCAACCTCCCCTTTAAGATCTCCCACGATCTTGACCCGGGGGTCACGGGGATCGTCCGACACTTCATCCTTAGAAACAACACTTCTGCTCCCTGTAGCTCTCGGCATGGTGATTCTAAATTGTCAACGCACTTAAACCAACTAAGTGGGATTGGAGATTGAGATGGAGGGCCGAGGTATTGCACATGCTTGAGCACAATTCAGAATTCACAAAGAACTAAATTATCTCTAGGAAACAATGCATCTTACATCGAGTTCCTAAAACCTTTTACTCGACTTAGCTGACAATTTCTATAATAACTGCTATGACTATTCATCATTAACTCTATAGATGAAACTTGGAGCTTAGTTGTCCGATGGGACTGGTTAACGGGGTAAATCTATTGGGTGATCCTGGCATTTACTGAGAAAGTTGGTCAAGGACATGGCTGACTCCATACCTTACCGTTTAACCGATGAGAATCATGGTGTGAATACCGATGGCATCTTCGCGTATCGCGGCTTTATGGTTTAACAAAATTCGAATGGGTTACTGTAGTGGTAATAAAGGCTATGAATGGACTAGGTTTGTGTGGCACATGAACTAGGATTACGTACGGATTCACTCTCCCTCCGACCACAAAAGGGGTTCCCATCACATTTAATGACGGTCATTAATAGATTCATGGCTCTTCTAATCCTACGCTGCTAACTAAGCAGTTCTGGATCAAAACACACTTAGACGGGAAAAATGAACTACATGTCATGGTGCAACAATGCACTCTTCGACTTTATTAACTGAATTCATAGAAATTGCAAAAAAAATTCAAATCTACCTACTATACAAGCTCCTTTGGACTAGAGCAACATTCCTTTAGCTCAATTCCAAGACATATAGGGTTTCAGGCAAGCGCCATTCACCCATCCTAGCCGAAGTATACCATCCAGTTATGCGAGTCTAACTGCTCCAGAAGGTCGAATGTTCGTAATTATAAATGTTCACAACCAATCCATGCGCAGCTTGCCTAGATGTTTATGGTATCTACTGTCATAAAGTAGGACCTTATTTCTCTTGCACAAATGTTTTAGTATTAATGTGTCTATCATGCCAAGCTTTCTTCCTTGCTTTCTCAACTGATTGATGAAAGTCTTATAAAATCTTGGTCTGTTCAAGTTCTTGCAATTCCACAAGCCTCTGTGCAACTTATTCATCCTCTGACATGTGTGTAATATGTGCAATGTATAGACTCAAGGTAATGAATTATGTAGGTACCACAACCTATTTCCCATAGATTAGCTGAAATGGAGTTTCTTTGTGGTTTTCCTGTAAGCCCATAAAATTGTTGGGACTCTGTCATCCCAATCCTCCCTATTTGTGCAACAAACCTTCGTTAATACTCTCTCCAGAATCTTGTTAAACACCTCCACTATTCCATTGGGTTGCGGATGGTAGGGGTTACTTTTATGATGTTGGATCAAGAAATATATTGTAATCTTTTCTATTGTACTACTGATAAAATGACCACCTTGATCACTGGTCAGACTCCTAGGACATCCAAAGAAAGTGATAATATTTTCAAAAAAGAACCTAGCAATAGTATCGGTCGTGCAATCCTTGATAGCTGCTGCCTCAGCCACCGTGTTAGGTAATCAGTTGCGGTAATAATATATCTAGCCTTTGAATTCTTATTTGTGGGGTTGATTATCCCAATGAAGTCAACCTCCCATTTCTCAAATGCTTGTAGAGCTCGCACTGGATGAAGAGGCAATTCATCCCGTCATGATGGCTTTCTCACTCTTTGATAGACGTCGCAAGATATAACATATGCCTTTACATATTTGAAGAGTGTGGCCCACCATAATCCAGCTTGGAGGACCTTCTGCGTAGTGGCTTTTCCTCCAACATGGCCTCCCCCAACTCCATTGTGGCACTCCCATAGTATTTATTTCCTTTCATTATCTAAGACACACCTCCCAAGGATTCTATCTAAGCCCAACTTATACAATTTCCCTGCAATCAATTGATATTTAGTTGCTCTAACCACCATATGATGTTTCTGAGTTGCGGAGTACGTTTCTGGGAAGACCAATGTGCTTAATAAGTTTGTTATGTTTTCCAGGTATTCTAGTATGTCCTCAACCTAGAACAGATATGAATCTGGGAGATGATCCTCCACTGCTCCGCCACTTTCTCCTAACTCTAATCTAGACACATGAGCAGGCCCCATGTTACATCTTCCAGGTTTAATGATCACTTCAAATGAAAATTCCTGAAACAATAACAACCATCGACAAATTATTCCTTCCAGAACATGCTTGTTAACTAGATATTTTAACACAGAATGATCAATAAATAACTTAAAATGACAGCCTAAAAAGTAATGTCTAAACTTTTGCAGATCATAAATCATAGCTAAACCATCCCTTTCTATGGTTGTATAGTTGCACTCATCTTGCGACAACTTCCTGCTAGAAAAATAGATAGGATGATCCATGGCTCCATCTCCTGGTTGCACTAATATGGCTCCTAGGGAAATACCTGATGCGTCTACGTGCACATGAAATTCATTTTCCCGATTATGAAATATCAGAATAGGTGTTGTGTTGAGATTTTACTTCAATATGTCGAATGCTTTATCACACTCTAGGGTTCACTGGAACAATTTTGACTTCTTTAGTAGATTTTGTTGGGTATGTGTTATATTCTTTACACAAGTAGTAGTGTCTAAGAGTCTATGCCAGGCATGTAGGGGGGTTAGAGGGGGGGTGTAGCCCCCCACATAGGGGTTAGGGGGCAATGTGTCATGTATTTAGGTGGTTTTTCGGCACATGGTTATTGCCGATGGTTTTTCTATTTTCAGTTAATGAATTAGGGTTTTGACTAATCTGGGTCATTGGGTTAGGGTTTTGGATGCCACTGGCTCCTATGTGTCTTTTTTATTGTAAACATTGTAACACAATGAATGAATATAGAATATGTTAGTTTTCCCGGTTTGGGTTTCCAGGGTAAAAAACTTTGTGTAATGTTTGTATTTTCCATTGTATATTTTCTGTTCTTTTCTGAATATTTGTTTGCAGTAGATATTGTATGAGGCTAGAATTTACATTTGGTATCAGAGATTTATTGGATTCAGGGGGACACCTTTGTGGTCATGGGTTTGGCTTTGGACTGTGATAAGCCTTGGTACAGTGGGAGATCTGTGATATTGTTTTTCAGGTGAAAAGAAATGGAAAGCAATTCAGAGATGGAGATTGAGAAGTTTAATGGGAAAAGTTTTGAACTATGGAAGCTCAAGATGGAAGATCTATTGGTGGACAGAGATTAGTGGATCGCAGTAGATCCAGGTAGTGCACCTATAGGAACTTCTGCAGATGACTGGAAAAAGTTGGATCAGAAGGCAAAGAGCACAATCCGACTGTGTCTCTCTGATTCAATATTACCGAATGTGTTAGAGGAAGCTATAGCCAAGGATTTGTGGGAAAAGTTGGGGAAGTTGTATCATTCTAAGTCCCTGGTAAATAAATTATTCCTGAGAAAGAAGCTGCATAACCTGAGGATGAGAGATGGAGACTTGGTAGCATAGCATTTGAACGCCTTCAATACCGTGGTAAGTCAGTTAGTATCTGTCGAGATTAAAATTTCATATGAAGATAAATGTATCAGTTTGTTGTGTTCTTTACCAGACTCATGGGATAGTTTGGTTGTGGCCATAGGTGGTAATACAATTTCCTTTAAGTTTGAGGAAGTGGTCACATCTTTGTTGTTGGAGGGGATGAGACAGAAGAATATGGAAGGACATATCACAGACACATTATTTGCAAGAGAACATTCCCAGGAAAGAAATAGATTTAATTTCTCAAGTGGGAGATCGAAGTTTAAGGGTGGGAGATCTAAATCTCCCAGAAATTTTGTAAGGGTATGTTGGAGATGTGGGAAAGAAGGGAACTACAAGAAGCAGTGTAGATCCAAAGTTGAGAAAAAGAAGGGATCTAAAGAATCTTCTTCTACAGAAGAAAAGAACTCCAAGGAAGAAGGAGGGGATGTGTACTTGGCCTCTTCAAGTACACATGCAGATCATGAGGCATGGTTGATTGACTCTGGTGCATCCTTTCATAGGAATCCCCATAGGGAGTGGTTCTGCGAATATGAAAGGTATCATGGAGGTAATGTTTTCTTAGGTAGTGATTTGACAACCAGAATCATAGGAAGAGCAAGGGTCAAGTTGAGGCTCATAGATGGAAGGATTAGAACACTGCATGGTGTTTTGCACATCCTAGGTATGGCCAGAAATTTGATTTCTGTAAGAAAAATGGAAGATGCAAGGGTAAAGACAATATTTGAAAAGGGAACCTACAGGATGGTTCGAGGAGAAATAGTGTTGATGACGGGAGTTCAGTTTGGAACTCTGTATAAGATGCTAGGGAGCACTATTAATGATGGATGTAATAGCTCCATTTTTCCTGATATTGAATTTGAAGAAGAAAGAACTCTTACAGTCTCTGGAGAAAAGGTTATGTTGTGGCATCAAACACTGGGGAATATCGGATAGAATAGTCTTCGACTACTACACGGTAAAGATATGGTTGAACGCATGTCTAACTTCTCTTTGGATTTTGATTTCTGTGAACATTGTCTATATGGGAAGCAGAATCGAGTAGGATTCCCCTCCGATGCAACGAGGGTAGAAGGAATTTTACGGCTAGTTCACAGTGATGTTTTTGGACCTATGTTGGTCCCATCATTGGGAAAATTTGTGTACTATGTCTCATTTATAGATGAATTCTCAAGGAAATATTGGATATATTTCCTCAGGAAGAAATCTGAAGTCTTTGACAGGTTTAAAGAGTTTAAGGCTCTTGTTGAGAATCAAACAAAGAAACGAATTAAGGTGTTGAGGACAAATAATGGTGGAGAGTTCTACGGGAATGAATTTGAATAATTCTGTAAGAAGTGCAGTATATCAAGGCAGGAGACTACTCCATATACACCTCAGCAGAATGGAGCTATAGAAAGGATGAACAGGACACTGATGGAAAAAGCAAGGTGCATGCTCAGTGGTGCCGAGTTAGGGAAAGAATTTTGGGCAGAGGAAGTGGGTACTGCATGTTATCTGGTCAAAAGATCACCCTCAGCAGTGTTGAATGACAAGACTCCACAAGAGGTATGGACTAGTAAGGAACCTTCTCTCACACATCTTAAGGTATTTGGATGTGATGCATATGTTCATGTTCCAAAGGAAAATAGGAGTAAGCTGGATAAGAAGGTTGAAAAGTGTATCTTTATTGGATATAAAGATGGTCTCAAAGGTTATAAGATTTGGAACCCATAAACTAAGAAGGTAGTGTATATCCAAGATGTGGTATTTAGAAAAATGAAGGATGTTGTTAAACAGGAAGTCCTACCAAGTAAGGAAGAACCATAGAAGATAGAGTTTGATTTAAAGGATGATGAATCAGACTCTACAGAAGAACATGAATTGGAAGAAGATCCTCAGACTCCAGTATTGAGGAGATCTGATTGAGAAATAAGGCTACTGGAAAGGTATAGTCCATCTGATTTTCGTTCAAATTTTTCTTTGTCTATTATTGATGATGCTCCTAGAACTAATAGGGAGGTAGTGTATTTAGAGGATCGAAATCTCTGGAAAAGGGCCATGGAAGAAGAAATGGCATCTTTGGATAAGAATGAGTCTTGGGATCTAGTGGAGTTTCCAACTGGAAGAAATCCCATTGGAAGCAAATGGGTATTTAAAAAGAAGCTGAATGTAGAAGGAAAAGTGGATAAATACAAAGCTCGGTTAGTAGCAAAGGGTTATTACTAGGTTGAGGGAATTGATTTTGGTGAGATTTTTTCTCCTATTTCCAAGTTAACCTCCATAAGATTTATGTTATCTGTTGTTTCGTCATTTGATTTTGAAATAGAAAAAATGGACATGAAGACAACATTCCTACATAGGGATCTAGAAGAAGAAATCTATATGAAGCAACCAGAAGGTTATGCTATGAAGGGAAAGAAGGAGTTGGTATGCAAGATGAAAAAATCCTTGTATGGTTTAAAACAATCACCAAGGATGTGGTATCAAAAATTTGATACTTATATGCTGGGACTTTGCTTCACAAGAAGCAAAGAGGATCACTGTGTGTATTTTAAATTAATTGGTGATCATTTGATTTATTTGGTCTTGTATGTGGATGACATGTTGTTGATAGGAAACAACAAGGAGATTATAAAGGATGTCAAAACTCAAATGTCCTCTAAATTTGACATGAAGGATCTCGGTGCTTCAAATTTCATTTTGGGCATGGAAATTAAAAGAGATCGGAGAAAGAAGAAACTCTGGTTAAATCAGAGAAAACATGTCGAGACAATATTGCAGAGGTTTAATATGTAGGAATGCAAACCGGTCAAGGTTCCTATTCCTGTTGGTGTAAGGTTATCTGCGAATCAGTGTCCCAAGACACATGAAGAAGAGGAGAACATGGATCATGTTCCATATGCCAGTGCAGTTGGTAGTTGGATGTATGCAATGGTATGTACTAGACCAGACATTACACATGCAGTGGGAGTTTTGAGAAAGTATATGTCAAAACCAGGGAAGGAGCATTGGACAACAGTAAAAAGGGTTTTTAGGTATTTTCATGGCACTGCTAGCTATGGATTGTGCAACGAAGGAAGACCGAGATTGGACAGAGTGGTGGATATACATGGATTTGTGGATGTAGACTGGGTTAGAGATCTAGATCATAGGAGATCTACAGGTGGGTATGTATTTAACATGTTTGGAGGAGCAATAAGTTGGATGAGAAAAACACAGGCTGTAGTGGCACTTTCAACTATAGAAGCTGAATACATGGCAACCACTCATGCAAGTAAGGAAGCAGTATGGTTACAAAAATTATGTTCAGGTATTGGGTTGGTACAACAAGCTATAATAATAGATTGTGACAGTTAGAATGAAAATTTTCTAGCAAAGAACCCAGCTCATCATTCAAAGACAAAGCATATTGATATTCAATATCACTTTGTGAGAGACATGGTTGAAGAAAAGAAAGTATCGCTAATGAAGGTGGACACTTTGAAGAATGTTGCAGATTCATTAACAACATTTGTGAGCACTGAGAATTTCTCTTGGTGTAGAGGATCCATGGGTATTGCTTCCCTAGATTGTTGACTATGTAACCCTGTAGCCCCCTGTGTGTAAAAAAAACAACAAGTGGGAGAATGTTGGGTATGTGTTATATTCTTTGCACGAGTTTTTCGACACATGGTTTTTGTCGATGGTTTTTCTATTTCTGGTTAAAGAATTAGGGTTTTGGACTAATCCAGGTCATTGGGTTAGGGTTTTGGATGCCGCTCGCTCCTATATGTATTTTGTATTATAAACATTGTAACACAATGAATGAATATAGAATATGCTGGTTTTCCCGGTTTGGGTTTCCATGGGAAAAATCTATGTAATGTTTGTATTTGCCATTGTATATTTTATGTTCTTTTCTGAATATCTGTTTACAGTAGATATTGTACAAGGTTAGAATTTACAGATTTTCCATGGGTGCAGTAATGCTTGCATACCTTCTGATAGATATGCGATAGTACCCTGTATGCCCCAGTGTGGAGCACAACTGCTTAGCGCTCGTAGGTGGTGGCATATTCACAATAATCACAACTTTGGTTGGGTCTACCATTACTCCTTCTCTGCATACTATGTGGCCTAACAAATTTCCATGTGGCACACAAAAGATACACTTCCTGAGGTTCAATGATATCTGCAATTCCCTACATCTATCAAGCATTAGACGTAGTATCACTACATGTTCCTTGAGTAGACTGTATACCGTCCAATTGTCCATATAAACTTTTATAAACTTGTGAATAAATTCTCGGAAAGATGTTATTACAATCTGGGAAAAAACTGCAGGGGTGTTGTTTAGGCTGAAGGGAATCACATTATATGAAAATGACAACCATTTTGTTATGAATGTTGTCTTTTTTTTGTCTTCTTCAGCAATCCTCACTTGGTGATACCCCGAAAATCCATTTGTAAATGAGTAAGATTCTTTCCCCGCAACCTGTTCTAGCACCTCATCAGTAAAAAGGTGTTGGGAAAGGGTCATGCACATAGGCAAAGTTAAGGCTTCTGTAGTCTACACACACCTTAATGTCCTATGTGCATTTATTTCTCTAGATGACTATTGGGCTAACCCATTCTTCTTCTTCCACTACAAAAATGAGTCCAGCCTCCAACATCTTATCTATTTCCCTCTTAACCTTCTCTTTCACTTTGGGGTTAAGGTGATATGGTCTATGCCTTACAGGCTTTGATCCTAGTTTTAGTTCAATTTTCATCTCTCCCATAGCTCCTTTAATCCCTTTTAGCTATGAAAATGTCTTTGGGAACAAGTCCTCATTCTCTCGCAATAGGATATGTATTTCTTGGCTATTTTTATCATCCCAGTAATCTCCTACCATAGCTATCTTAGGTTGCTTTGTAGTTCCTATGTTGACTTTATTCAACTTCAATGGATAATTATAAGAACCGTCAGTCTGGCTGGGTATGGTGTTCTAAATCTCTCTGCTTCCTTATGTTTCCTTAATGGCCAAGATTCTCAATTCTTCTAAATCATTCAGGTTTTCCAAGTCCTTCTCAATTTTATAGAATTTTATAGGTTTCCTGTCCAAGTGTAGGTGAAGGTTAGACTGAAGTGCTTGGCTATTCTTTTCACATACCACTAGGTTTGATTTCCATTCACCAGTATCTGTAAAAAGGAATTCTTTAATTCTTTGCAGGACTACTCTAAGCTCAGGGTACTTACTTGTAAACAATAAGTCCTTGCAAAATTGATCTGCCAATGTTTGTCATTGGTTGGTCTATCTTCTGGTTTCTTCATGCATTTACCAAGATTTCGGAATTAGACCTAGTGAATGGGGAAATACTTGAACCCAGAAGTGAGATGGTATTTCCGCAACTTGCCACTGTCTCACACATTGCTCAATATGTGCTTTAGGATCAGACTGTCCATTGAACAGTCGCACAACTTGGAAATCCGTCCACATCTCTGATTCCAGCTACTCCTTACGTTGAAATCTATATTAGATATTTTGCTTCACATCATCCCAGTTCTAAACTAAGGATTTTTTATTAGTCCACCATCTGGCATGGGTGTCCTAGAGGGCTAAGTCCAACACTGAGATCCTTTGATCCTTCGCTATCGTTTCTTCCATGCTGACCAGAAAACTATTAAGTTTTGAGGTACCATCATATATCAGGTGTTCTCTGACCTCAGTTACAACCCACATAGTTGCTCTGACATTTGCGCATATTCTTGAAAATATGTCATATGAAGCCTGCTGCCAACTCTCAAATGTTAGTTCTGAATATTCGTTCACCGATTGTATGCTCCTCAAACTTACTAATCCATCAGTAGTAGGATTTATGTAGTCTTCTCTTGTTCCTGTTGTTACAGTGCACAAATGATCCAAGTCTTCTCCCTCCATATTGTTTTCCATTGGCTCCGTGTATCGAGGGCCTACATACAGATCCAAGGGTTGAACTACTTTTATTCTGTCTACCTCAAATGTCATAGTGTCTCTTTTTAGGTCAATCACCACATAGTTATCGCAATCCAAATAAATACCAATTAGTGCAAGATAATGATCATTATCCCCCATGATTTCAATCACCTCAAAAACAGCTATAGTATTTACTCTTGCAACATCTATTTCCACATTATCCAGTCTTCCTATTGGGAAAATACAATATTGATTGTCCATTCCTAACTAGATTGGGGAATATGTCAACTGGGGTTTTCCTAAATCTTCCCAAGTATTTTTAGGCAGTATATTAACATCATATCCTAGATCTAACATAACATCCTTAATCTCAAACTCATCTAGCTAGGATTCTAGTCTAAAATCTTTTCCAGTTCGTATTTTCCTTCTCTGCAATCTCTGAGTATTATTCTCGGGAAGATTAGTCCTTATTCTAGTTTCTGGAGATTCTTCAGTTCCCAGGACTAGGTATAGTGCATTGTGAAACTTTTTTGTCAACTTTTCATTCCCAAGAATATCAGAAAATAACTAAAACCAAAGGTCAACTACATTTTGTGACTTCTCATGTTGTCTCATCATAACTACAGGGTTTCGAGGTGTAGGAGGTGAATTAGGGACTTGCGTGCTCTTAGGGTAGAAGATAGGATGAAGGGGTTCTTCTTGCATCTCAAGGCTAGGGGTACTTCGAAAGACTTCTATTTCATTTTTAAATAATAGCTTCTATTTCAGAGGATCATACTTGTCCTCCTTAGGCATTGCTTTCTAGATATGAGGTAAATTATTAGCATCTATGACAGTATTTTATCCTCCTCGAGTAATGATATTAAGGTTGGGTAGTTGTCCTCTAATGACTCTCTTTATCTCTAAACTGATAATATTAGTTCCTCATTAGCGTACTCTATCCTCCCATTTCTCAATTAACTCTGGAGAGTCTTTAGTTGCATGCCCATTGGTTCTGTAGTGAGAGCACCATGGTTGCCTCAGGTGAGGAAAATATCTAGCCATGTGGCCTTGCTCCTCACATTTGTA
The DNA here is from genome assembly GCA_000966675.3 of Picea glauca. NCBI lineage: Eukaryota > Viridiplantae > Streptophyta > Pinopsida > Pinales > Pinaceae > Picea > Picea glauca. The sequence goes on from JZKD02S0199184.1 coordinate 207,573, forward strand.
TCTTCTATTTGGTCCTCTTCCCCTGGTTCTTCCTCCTTTGAAGTCTCCTCCAACTCCACCTTCTCGACCTCTTCCCAGTCCCTAAGGGGTTTCATTCACCCTGAATGATGTTCGATCCAGCCTATCCGCAAGTGAATCCAATTCTCTACACTGATTTGTAGCATGTGTGGTAGATGCACAAAAATTACAATGCCCAATATTCAGTACTGTTGAATACTTCTGAATAATGGGGCACTGTCTTGGCCCATTCCCATGGATTCAAAAAATATCGTAATACTCAACTGACGACGATGCTTGATTACCTGGAAATGCATGATATGGGGTTGGGGTACGGAATGGTAAATTTTTGGAGACTTGTGCAACTCCTCCCATGGGCCCTGGTGAGGGTTCCATTAGATTCTAAGGAGGTCCCATTCCCCTCATTCATGGACATTCATTCACCAGATGTCCTTCTGTGTAAAATATGATACACCAAACTTGTGGTCGTCTTGGTATAGGTATCGTCAATTCTTGAATATTCTTTGTAAGAGATGATAGTTGTCCTTGTAGTTGCACCAAATTTGCATCCATTGGGGGTCTGGTCACTCTCAGGCTCCCTAGATATCCTGCCATGTCTTCAATCTTCATTGATTATTCTAAGGCATATATCAAAGTAGCTATCTAATGTTGCGTTAACAAAATATGTGTTAGAGGTAGAAATCCTTGGATATACCATTCTCTTTGATGTTCCTCATGGATCAGATGCACTAAACTCCTTATATAATATTTAAAATTATGGCTATAATCCTAGGCCGATTCACCTTCCCTTTGTTGAATTTCACACAACTCAGACAAAGCTTGTTGTTCTGACTGAGGAAGCTTAAAATATGCTATGAATTTTGTCTATACCTGGTCAAGTGTGAACACTTGGCCTGGCATTTCTAGCACTCCTGGATCAATAAACTTCATGTACCATTTGAGAGCACAACCTCTCAAGGTAGTTTGGAATTAAGCCAATTTATTTGCATCTAAAGTCCCTCTCGACCTCCATATTTCTTAACATAAAAACCAATGATGGTCAACATCCTCATCTCCCTTACCCCAAACTTCTAGGTATCGAGAAATCAAACCTCCCGCATTACCAGCCATTGATGTTCTTACTTCTCCTACCAAGATAAAACCTAACGGTCATGGTTGCGATCTACCAGGGGATCTCAATATCCCCAGCCAGTATGCGTGCTTCCTAGTTGTGAATGAATAACTAACTGCAATGGAACATGAAGAGAATAAGAAGGTAGTATAGAATTTACCACTTGTATAGAATACACTTGGGGTATGGGGGATTCAGGGGTTGTGCCACTGGCTTCGAGGCGAGTTTCTTTGATCTGGGGGGTCTCGTTCTCATCCTCTGGAGTGGTCTCTTCAAGTGGATTCCTAATCTTTCCTAGCATCGGGGCTAAATATTCTCTCTCTTCTTCAAGATACATGCCAACTTCCTTTTCCTGGAATTCTACACCTTTTCCTTCTTGTCCACCCTCCTGGAGACTTCTTTCTCTCTACGCTTCTCTCTCATTCAATCTTTGACTAGTCAGTCTTTCCTGTATTCTCATCTTTCGCAACTCTTCCATATGTCCTTCCTCAACTTCTCCTAGTTTGACTTCTTTCTACAACTTCTCAGACTATTTTATTGCTTTATTTATCTTACTGCACCACCACTTCTCAACTATGATGACTCTTTTCAAGGCTCACTCATTCCTTGAGTCCATTTCTTGCTGCTCCCCCATTTTTCAAAGAACCCTCTCCCATCCCTAATGCCATGATTCCACCCCAAACTCACCCCACCCCAAGCGAGGGTGTTTATGCTACAATCTCATTTGGGGACATAGTTAGCATCCCCTCATCCATCAAGATAACCATAATCCATAGGGGGATTTATCTCAACAATATTCCCCTTGCGTCTTTCTTGAAATCTTCTTCTACCCATGAAAAATACCGATGATTCTCAGCTACAAACTCGATAATGTATCCTTTTAATGTTGTATTGACCCAGAAATCGATCTCTCGCATTACCATATGATCCAACCGATGAAGTGCTATGATATTTTCTATATCCCAAGTGTAGGTCTTCTTAACTCATTCTTGGAATTCCAAAGCTTCTAGGAGCCTATATATCCAGTGGAAAATATCTTCTGGGAACTTAACCCATAATATCTCGTACTAGTCACTCGATATTTTTGAATAAAAGACAACCTCCTATGTATCTTTCAAAGACTTTCCTCTCAGCTCCACTTCTTTCCTTACAAAGGTGTCACAATTTCTCTCCCACCACTGGTGAATATCGAATCGGTGAATATGTGGAAGCATTCTCCTTAAAGGTTCCCTTTTAACGCAGGTCCCGACAACAAAACCATTTTGTTGGCACGGAATTGATGAGACCAGGGTCCTTCTCAAGTTACCAACAAAAGGCACCGAGTATTCTAGTGCGCTAGCATTTTCATGTCCTCCAAAGAGAAGAAGTCTCACCTGAAGTGAAATAAAGAAAATAAGATAGGGAAGGGCAAGGAAAATACTTAGGTGGGTTTCCAGAATCTTCAAGATTCACCATAACCTTGCACAAGACAGACTAACTGATGCAGGAGCATTGCCAACAACAAGCGAGCGGGGGACAAACGCCAACGCATTTTGGCACATGATGAATTGTTTGAAATGTATTGAAGTTTGATATGCCAAACATGAATGAAATAGTTAAGAAAGGGCGTACTTTCAAATTGTAAACAAATCTTGAGTGATCCACTCTCATTTGTAGTAGATAGAGGCATTTATTTGCAGTTAATGTAAGTAGGTATATTTAAAATTTGTAGATTAGACAGTTTTAAGAGCTGGAGGGAAAACGACTATAGACACCCTCCCTTGTATCATTGTAACATTATTGAAGAGGATAGAGCATAGAAGAGTAAAAAAGAGCTGTGTAGAAGAAATCCATGTACAAAATTCTGAATTTAATATATGAAGCTTTGATTCTAGACTCATTGTATTATAATGCTTTCTGTGTGTATGTGCTCAATGTCATGTTTATAGCTGTTCTACTCTTTCTATTATACATTTTCTTTGATGCTATGTATGTATGATTTCTTGTTAAATGTCTAAAATCTGAGAGAGGGAGAGTAAAGAATGAGATTCAGTTGTTTTTCTATCTGAGAAAGAGTTCCTACAAGTAGTGTTGTGGAGTGTCCGCAAGGAGTGTGTTGACAAGGGTTCAGAGTTTTTATCTCTAAAAGCTCAGGAGGGATAAAATTGTTCTCATTTTCACAGAAGTGTAAGTTAAGCACAAGAGCCGTGCAAGGTGTGCGCAGGCTAATAAAGACCTTGGAACTTGTATCTAAGGCTGAGTGGTTGAAAGACTGATGTTTCATAGGGTTACATAGAGTCAAGGAATTCAAATACTTAGGAGTATTTGAAGAGGTGCCACAAGGAGTGAGTGCAGGATTTATTTCCAGAGTACTTGAAGATTTTCAAGCAAGCTCAGGAGGGGTAGAGTCTTCAAAGTTGTCAAAGGAAGCTCAGGAGGGATATACACCTTCGAAGTGTTCAAAATAATATAAAGAGCATGGTCATCAAAGAAGGACCAAGTTCAGAATCGGAAAATCCTTTGAGAGGAGAGGATTAGATGGTCAGAATTCTCCAGGGAGAATTCTCGAAATAATTAGAGCTGTAAGATCTGCGGAGTTGCAAGGCGGATAAGGGTCATTGGCTAGACCAGTGAAAAATTTGAGCATTTCAGCATTTCGGGTTTTGGAGATCTGAAAGTCGAGAGTCTTGTAATTAGGATTCGCGAAATCACGAAGTCTGAAATCCTGATGGAATGAGGAGCAGTTGAAAAGTCAACCTTTACGAGCACATCGGTGTTTCGGCAAATCGAGATTTGGGAATTCAGGGTTTGTGCTGACATAAGATTTTGGGATCGAGAGTCTCGGACTCCCGATACTTGAAAACTTGAAACAGATAAGAATCGTTGAAGGGTAGTTAAATCTATGAAAGCCAGAGGAGGTGATAGGTGGGAGAAACTCACGTCAGGAGGAAGGTACAGCCTGAGGAGACGCGTGTACCGTTTTCGATATTTTGGGACTTCGGAGATTGAAAGGTGGAGAAGACAAAGAGTTCAATCTTTGGTATCTCGAACTCTCGACACACAAAATCGTGTTGACCGTTGGATCAAAAGGGGGATCCACGACCATTGATTTCTTTTGGTGACAGAACCTTAGAGTTTCGACAATTTGGGTTTCAGGATTTCAGGAGTCGAGGAGAAGAGTTGCATGACATCGCAACTCTCGAAATCGTGATAAGGAGAAATCCAAAATTGAAAGAGGAAAGGCCAAGTGTCAGTAATTCGAGTTTTCATAGGTCAAAGGGGCAAGGTGCTCGACCATAGGATTCGCGAAATCTGATATCCCAAAACAAAAGAGGAAATTCCTCAAGGTTTGTTGTGGGTTGATTTTCCAAAAGGGAAAAAGAAGAGCCAGTCGAACTCTCGGGCTGTAAGGAAAAGATCCTGTGCAGATTTCTGACCTGTGGGTTTGGGAGTCTGCGTCAAGTTTGGTATCAGAGCATAGAAGGATTTCTTTGCTTTCTGTAGCAGGGAAAAGAGAAATTTTACAGTCATGCTACCGAGAAGAAGAGACATACAAATACCCGATCCACCAGAGGAAAGAGAAATCCCAAGAAGATGGGGCGGGCAAATACCTAACCCGAAAGAGGAAAGGGAAATCCTAAGAAGAAGGGGCAGGAAGTTACCTGATCCACTGGAGGTAAGAGATATGTGTAACTTACATGCTAGGATGGATGCCATGGAAATAGAGCAGAGCCGTGCAGTCGATGATAGGGATCTCAGTGACTCTGAAAGTGAAAATGAAGTCAAACATGGAGGAGAAGAACTTGCAGTAGAGGATGCATCAAATGAATTCCTACTCCGAGTTGTTGAAAGGATGGGTGCTAGAGTAAAAATGGACATTCCAGTATATGAGGGAAACATGTATGTTGAGGAGCTTCTAGACTGGATTAGAGCTCTGGACACGTATTTTGACTATGAAGATGTCGAGGAAGACAAAAATGTCAAACATGTTGTCACAAGACTTAAAGGACATGCAACATTGTGGTGGGATGAACTACAAGCTGACAGACGTTTCAAAGGAAAGAAGAAAATCAAGAGTTGGGATAGGATGATCACAAAGATGAAGGAAAAATTCATTCCCAGGGATTCACAGATTACTCTGTTTCAAAGAATGCAAAATTTGAGACAGAAGCTGATGTCAGTGAAGGAGTACATTGAAGAATTATACAGGATGAACATCAGGGCAGGTCATCGAGAAAGTGATGATGAAAAGGTTTCCAGGTACATGAATGGTCTAAGATACGACATTCCAGATGAGATGAGCATGATGACCATCTAAACAGTGGAAGATGCTTATCAGATGGCTCTAAACATTGAAGAGAAGTTGAGTCGAAAGAAAATTCAAAGAGGCTGAGGCAGAAGTCATCCCAGAGGAAAAACAATTGTTCAAGATAGGATTCAGAAGCCTAAGGAAGAGTGGAAGAAACCTCAACCTCAAACTGAGAGAGGTGGAAGTTCACATAGAGGACAGTATGATGATAACAACACTTTTCCTCACACTAGAGGAAGAGGAAGAGGCAGAGGTGGAGTAGTAAAATGTTTCACGTGTGGAAAGAATGGGCATAAGTCTTATGAATGTCCAGATAAGAAGAAAGAAGGTGGTGAGACTCACATTGCCGAAGAACAAAGACAGAATGTTGAAGCAGAGGATGATGAAGGCGAAAGATCACTGGTGATGACGAAGGTTCTCTTAATGCCAGGAAAAGAGGCAGAGAATCCAGTACAAAGGAACAATCTTTTTCGGACTGCCTGCAAAACCAAAGATAGGGTATGCAAGGTCATTGTGGATAGTGGTAGCACAGACAATCTTGTTTCTACAGATATGGTATAAAATATAGAGCTGGAGACTATTGAGCATCCAAGCCCATACAGAGTTTCATGGCTACAAAAAGGACATCAGGTAAATGTCACTAAAAAATGTTTAGTTGAACTTAAGATAGGAGGATATAACGATAAGATATTGTGTGATGTCATTCCCATGGATGTTTGTCATCTATTGCTGGGTAGACCGTGGCAATATGACAGGAATGTGGTTCATGATGGGAGGAAGAATACATACACCCTAGAGAAGAATGGGAGAACTCACATGTTGTTGCCGATTAAGGATAAAGAGGTGAAACCTGAAGTAAGCAACATTGCACTTCTCATGAGTGGTAAGGAACTTCTTAAGGAGGTTAAGAAGAAGAAAGATCCACAATTCATCGTGGTTAGAAAGCCTAGAATTGTTTTGACCAGCACAAGAGTGGATGTTTTACCAGAGGAAATCCAGAAGCTACTGGAAGATTTTGCTGATATAGTAGTGGACGAACTACCTCATTCGTTTCCACCGATCAAAAGTATAAGTCATCACATTGATCTTATACCTAGAGCTAGTTTACCAAACAAATAAGTGTACAGATTGACGTCGCAGGAGAATGAAGAGGTCAAAAGACAAGTCCAGGACTTAATAAACAAGGGGTTAGTTAAAGAAAGCTTGAGTCCATGTGTTGTTCCAACAGTGCTCAGTCCGAAGAAAGATGGAGGCTGGAGGATGTGTACTAACTCGAGGGAAATCAACAAGATAACCATCAGGTACAGATTTCCATTACCAAGGACGGATGATTTGATGGATTGCTTAAGTGGGGCCAAATTTTTTTCAAAGATTGATTTTGGCACATGATGAATTGTTTGAAATGTTTTGAATTTTTATATGCCAAACATAAATGAAATAGTTACGAAAAGGCGTACATTCAAATTGTAAATAGATCTTGAGCAATCCTCTCTCATCTGTAGTAGATAGAGGCATTTATTTGTAGTTAATGTAAGTAGGTAGATTTAAAATTTCTAGATTAGACAGTTTTAAGAGCTGGAGGGAAAATGACTATAGACACCCTCCCTTGTATCATTGTAACATTATTGAAGAGGATAGAGCATAGAAGAGTAACAGAGAGCTGTGTAGAAGAAATCCATGTACAAAAGTCTGAATTTAATATATGAAGCTTTGATTCCAGACTCATTGTATTATAATGTTTTCTGTGTGTATGTGCTCAATGTCATGTTTATAGCTGTTTTACTCTTTCTATTATACATTTTATTTGATGCTATGTATGTATGATTTCTTGTTAAATGTTTGAAATCTGATAGAGGGAGAGTAAAGAATGAGTTTCAATTGTTTCTCTATCTGAGCAAGAGTTCCCTCAAGGAGTGTAGTGGAGTGTCTGCAAGGAGTGTGTTGACAAGGGTTCAAAGTTTTTATCTCTGAAAGCTCAGGAGGGATAGCATTGTTCTCATTCTCACGGAAGTGTAAGTTAAGCACAGGAGACGTACAAGGTGTGCGCAGGATGATAAAGACCTCAGAACTTGTATCTAAGGCTGAGTGGTTGAAAGACTGCTATTGTATAGGGTTACATAGAGTCAAGGAATTCAAATACTTAGGAGTATTTGAAGAGGTCTCGCAAGGAGTGAGTGCAAGAGTTATTTCCAGAGTACTTGAAGATTTTCAAGCAAGCTCAGGAGGGGTAGAGTCTTCGAAGTTGTCAAAGGAATCTCAGGAGGGATATACACCTTCGAAGTCTTCAAAAGGAGATAAGGAGCGTGGTCGTCAAAGAAATACCAAGTTCATAACTGGAAAATCCTTTGAGAGGAGAGGATTAGATGGTCAAAATTCTCTAGGGAGAATTCCCAAAATAATTAGAGCCATAAGATCTGCAGATTTGTAAGGCAGATAAGGGTCGTTGGCTGGACCAGTGCAAAATCCGAGAATTTTGACATTTCGGGTTTCGGAGATCTGAAATTCGAGAGTCTTGTAATTAGGATTTGTGAAATCGTGAAGTCCAAAATCTCGATGGAATGAGGAGAAGTTGAAAAGTCAACCTTTGCGAGTGCATCGGTGTTTCGACAAATTGGGATTCGGGAATTCGGGGTTTGTGCTGACATAATATTTTGGGATCGAGAGTCTCGGACTCCCGATACCCGAAAACCTGAAACAGATAATCACTGTTGAAGGGTAGTTAAATCTTCGAAAGCCAGACGAGGCGACAGGTGGCAGAAAATCATGTCAGGAGGAAGGTACAGCCCGAGGAGACGCGTGTACCATTTTCGGTATTTCGGGACTTCGGAGGTCAGAAGGTGGAGAAGACAGAGAGTTCATGATTTGGTATCTCGAAATCCCAACACACGAAATCACATTGACCGTTGGATCAAAAGGGGGATCCACGACCGTTGATTTCTTTTGGTGATAGAACCTCAGAATTTTGACAATTCGGGTTTCGGGATTTCGGGAGTCGAGGGGAAGAGTTGCATGACATCGCAACTCCCAATATCGCGATAAGGAGAAAGCCAAAATTGAAAGAGGAAAGGCCAAGTGTCAGTAATTTGGGTTTTCGAAGGTCGAAGGGGCGAGGTGCTCAACCATAGGATTCACAAAATCCGATATCCCAAAACAAAAGAGGAAATTCCTCAAGGTTTGTTGTGGGTTGATTTTCCGAAAGGGAAAAAGAAGAGTCTGTCGAGCTCTCGGGCCATAAGGAAAAGATCTTGTGCGTATTTCCGACCTGCGGGCTTGGGAGTATGCGTCACTAACCACAACACATATCTGAATACAATCATATGAGAAATAAAGACAATCAAGTTGTGAAAGTATTTCTAAACAAAGACAATCAAGTTGTGAAAGTATTTCTAAACAAAGACAATGCATTGATCTTATCAAACATAAAGAAGTACTGTAAGGAGACAATTCATAAGCGTACACACTGAATGACACAATAATTTCAAAATTTTAGGTCCTTCCATATATTAACAAAAGATATTCTTGGTTACAATATCAGAGATACAAATCAATAACCTATTACTAGATTCTGGCTCCGGACTCATGTCACAAAGTTCTATCTACCCCTTTCCCCCAAAACTGTATAAAAGTTACAGTCACAAAACCTTAATCTATCTGCGCCCTCTATACCATCTATGACAAAACCCAATAAACAACCAACTACACCCAACCCTTTTACAATCATATACATCTCATACATATAGGCTGAGTGGGATCTTTTGGCTTTAGACTCCGCATGCTTTCTTGTTCTTGTTCTGTTGTAACTTCTTTTACCTCGCTAGTGTTGCACTGTCCCTTTTCACAACCATTTTATGTTTCTTTGCTTTCTCCATTGTCCATCTCCTTGGTGGCTTGAGAAACTCATGTTTGACCCAAAATCAGGACTGTAGTCCTCTTTACGCAACTTCTAACCAAAAACGAAGGTCCCAACAAATGGAATAATATTAATATTACTATATGGAGTATAAATACAAAAGTGGAAAAAGTTAAATGGAAACAGATTTTTCTGTAAAAATAAATATGAAAGTAAAATAATGAAAAAGGTAACTTTATGTAAACAATAAATTCAAAATAAAAAATAAAGTTACATGAAAAGGAGTATTAAAGATAAAAAAAAAATGAATTTACGTAAAAAGTCAAAAAGTTAAATAGCATTTTCCCTTGGTTTAAAAACCCATGGTATTTTCCCATGGTATTGTGAATCGTGAATTGAAAAAGGAGAATGTAGAATTAATTACTTAATCAATAGACGAATAAACATGATATGAAGGATTATGAATAATAATAAAGGAATAAAGTTATTATTAAAATAACATTATTATTACTGAAATGAAGAGGTGCATTGAAAGACACATTGTTTCAACRTCATACACCTTTTGAATGACTATATAAAAAAAAATATCATGTTGGAAAAAGATGCATCTCGGTGGATSAAATATAAATACAATGGATTGAATGAAAATTYATTATTTTTCAGGTTGGTGCCTATTTACAAGMTGGGTCTTKTTATGAGGGTTGGATTCCTCACTTYTCAGTTGGATATGAGAACTACAAGTTGGGTCTTGTATCTGAGAGTTGGATCTCTCTTATTCAKTTGGTGTTGAATAGTTTGATGATTRGTATCATRTGTACTTATTCAAGTTTAATAAATATATGATATTTATTCTTCTTTATATAGTTTGTGTTTTTATAATTGTTAAAGATATTTATGAATAAGTAATTTAAATACATATATGTTATTCAATTAATTTAAGTAATCCAAGAAAGTGTGAAAATTATCAAAAAGTTCAAGATATTGATTCACCCCCCCCCCTCTCAGTCTCAGTGTGTGTTTCAACAATTATTATTAGAGTCAAGTTTTGTTCAAGCAAAACATTCTAATCATTGGAAGGAATATCCTCCTAAACACACAAATGGGTGGACAATTGGCTCTCTCCACGAATCAAGCTCCCTTATTTGATGGAACAAACTACTCTTTATGGAGGGAAAGAATGAAAAGGTATCTGAATTCAAGAGGATATGGCATTTGGGACTTAGTAGTATGTAAGCCTTGGTACTTAACTACTTCAAAGAACAAATCCAAAACTGCAAAAGAAGCAAAGAGAAATAATTCAATGGCATTAAAAGTAAACCATAATGGAATGTCAGACCAAGTCAAAGAAAATATGGGACACTGCACCTATGCTAAAGTATTATGGCTCCAAGTGGATAATTCCTATTAGATTAAATTACAAAACACAGAAGAAGACAACTTCATCAAGGAATTGATGCAATCCCTAGTCATCAATAAAGAAGACAACTCTAAAAAGGAATTGATGAAATCCCCAATCATCAATAAAGAATACAAATCCATTAAGAAATTAATGCGATTCCCAGTCATCAATGAAGAAGACAACTCCATCAATGGATTTATGCATACCTTAGTAATCGTTGAAGAAAAACTATTGAATCTTAAGACTAATGTTATAGCTGCATTAGAAGATATTTGTATGGAACCTTGAAATGTGTTATATATTAAAGTTCACAGGGAGGCTCTTAACCATATTGAATACAAAATTGTGTGTACTCTAGAAGAGTTGGATAAAATTCAAAAGAAATATGTGTTTCTACAACAACAATTAGATCAATCTGACATAAATAACTATGAAGAGCATGAACAAAAGATTTAGCTAGAAGAGAAAGAAGAGGAGATCAAAATATTGAAGATTGAAGTTGTTGATCTAAAAAAAAAAGTGAAAGAGATGAATACATATGGCAAGCCCAATAAATGCACATAAGTCTTAGAATAAAAAAAATAAATGGTCATTACTCTAAAGAATCAACTTGAGGAAGCTAAGGAAATTGAAGAAGCCCTAAAGATCCAGTTGACTAAAAAGGAAGAATCATGTCACATGTTGGAATTGGAAGTTGCCAATCTTAAAAAGAAGAATGAAAATAAAAATGCAACTGTCCAATTCCAGAACAACTCAGTTATCCTGGATATAATTTGGAACAGTCAAAGACCAACCAGTGACAAAAATGGTCTTGGGTACAACAAGAAAGAAGAAAGTGGAAAATGGGCCCCTGTTGAGGGGTCCTATTAGGCCCCAATAGTCATCACATATATGTTATTAGACATTATAATACATGATAATATGTAATAAGTGGATACAGCTAAGTAAATGTCTATAAATAGTGGTAAGTGTAACTAAAGAAAGGATTAGTTGGAGTGGGTGCAACCGCTCCAACCATTCATCTATATAAATAACCCTAAAGATGGAATACAAAATTGGAATGAAATTCCTTCCCTAAATTATCTCTTCCTTTTGGGTTATGTGTGGGTTCTTGATATATTTCACAATGTAGTCTCCCTCTTGGATGTCTGCTTCAATTTTCTTGATTACAACATTTGGTTCCATTGCCATGTGACTTGAATCCGGAGAATATTTGTGACTTGAATACGGAGAATATTTGGTTCCAAACTGTGCCACCACTTCTCAACTATGGCGGCTCTTTTCAAGGCTTGCTCATCCCTTGAGTCCATTTCTTGTTGCTCCCCCATTTTTCAAAGAACCCTCTCCCCTCTCTCAGGCCATGATTCCACCCCAAACTCACCCCACCCCAAGCGAGGGTGTTTATGTTGCCATCTCAGTCAGGGACATAGTCAACATCCCCTCCTCCATCAAGAAAACCTTAATCCACATGGGGATTTCTCTCAACATTATTTCCCTTGCGTCTTTCTTGAAGTCCGCTTCTTCCCTTGAAAAAGACCAATGATTCTCAGCTGCAAACTTGATAATGTATCCTTCTAATGTTGTATTGACCCATAAATTGATCGATTGTGTTACTGGACGATCAAGTTGATGAAGTGCTGCAATATTTTTTGTAACCCAAGCGTAGGTATTCTTGACTCATTCTTGGAATTCCGGAGTTTCACGGAGCCTATCTATCCAGTGGAAAATCTCTTCCGAGAACTTAACCCATAATATCGCGTACTAGTCACTCGATCTTTCTGAATAAAAGACAACCTCTTGTGTATCTTTCACATACTTTCCTCTCACCTCCGTTTGTTTGTTTATGAAGGTGTCACAATTTCTCTCCCACCACTGGTGTATATCGGATCGGTGAATCCGTGGAAGCATTCTCCTTACAGGTTCCCTTTTAACGTAGGTCTTGGCAACAAAACCATTTTTTTGGCGTGAAATTGATCAGACCAGGGTCCTTCTTAGGTTACCAACAAAAGACACTGAGTAGTCTAGAGAAATGACATTTTCATCTCCTTCGAAGAGAATAAGTCGCACATGAAGTGCAACCAAGACAAGAAGATAGGGAAGGGAAAGGAGAATACTTAGGTGGGTTCCATAATCTTCAAGATTCACCATAACCTTGCGCAAGACAGACTAACCAAAACATAGATCTGAATACATTCATACAGGAAATAAATGCAATCAAGTTGGAGAAGCATTTATAAACAGAGACAACACATTGATCTTTTCAAGCATAAAGAAGTATTGTAAGGAGACAATTCATAAGCGTACACACGGAATGACATAGTAATTTCAAAATTTTAGGTCCTTCCATATATTATCAAAATAGCTTCTCGGATACAATCTTAGAGATACAAATCAATACCCTGTTACTAGCTTATGTCTCCAGAATCATGTCACAGAGCTCTATATACCCGTTTCGCCAAAAACTGTATACAAGTTACAGTCCCATAACCCTAATTTGTCTGCGCCCTCTATACCATCTATGAAAAAACCCAATAACCAACCAACTACACCCAACCATACCCAACCCTTTTACAATCATATGCTTCTCATATATATAGGCTGAGTGGGATCTTCTAGCTTTATACTCTGTGTGCTTTCTTGTTCTTGTTCTATTGTAACTTCTTTTGCCTAGCTGGTGTTGCGCTGCCCCTTTTCACAACCATATTATGTTTGTTTACTTGCTCAACTTTCTAGCTCCTTTGTGGCTTGCTCAGCTTTTGTTTTACCCAAAATTGGGACTGTAGTCCTCCTTGCGCAGCTTCTAACCAAAAATGAAGGGCCCAACAAATGGATAATATTAATATTACTATATGGAGTATAAATACAAAAGTGGAAAAAGTTAAATGGAAAGAAATTTTTCTGTAAAAATAAATATGAAAGTAAAATAATGAAAAATGTAAATTTATGTAAACAATAAATAAAAAATAAAAAATAAAGTTACATGAAAAGGAGTATTTAAAGATAAAAAAAAAAAAAAAATTTACTTATAAAGTCGAAAAGTTAAATGGTATTTTCTCTTGGTTTAAAAACCCATGGTATTGTGAAATGTGAATTGAAAAGGGAGAATGGAGAATTAATTACTTAATCAATGGACGAATAAACATGATATGAATGATTATGAATAATAATAAAGGAATAAAGTTATTATTAAAATAACATTATTATTACTGAAATGGAGAGGTGCATTGAAAGACACATTGTTTCAATCTCATACACCTTTTGAATGACTATATAAAAAAAATACCGTGTTGGAAAAAGATGCATCTTGGTGGATCAAATATAAATACAATGGATTGAATGAAAATTCATTCCTTTTCAGGTTGGTGCTTATTTACAAGACGGGTCTCTGAGAGTTGGATCTCTCTTATTCAATTGGTGTTGAATAGTTTGATGATTAGTATCATATGTACTTATTCAAGTTTAATAAATATATGATATTTATTCTTCTTTATATAGTTTGTGTTTTTATAATTGTTAAATATATTTATGAATAAGAAATTTAAATACACATATGATATTCAATTAATTTAAGTAACCCAAGAAAGTGTGAAAATTATCCAAAAGTTCAAGATACTTATTCACCCCCCCCCCTCTCAGTGTCAGTGTGTGTTTCAACAATTAGTATTAGATCCAAGTTTTCTTCAAGAAAAACTATCTAATCAATGGAAGGAATATCCTCCTAAACACACAAATGGGTGGACAAGTGGCTCTCTCCACAAATTAAGCTCCCTTATTTGATGGAACAAACTACTATTTATGGAGGAAAATAATGAAAAGGTATCTGAAGTCAAGAGGATCTAGCGTTTGGGAATCAGTAGTAAGTAAGCCTTAGTACTTAACTACCTCAAAGAAAAAATCCAAAACTGCAAAAGAAGCAAAGAGAAACAATTCAATGGCATTCAAAATAATCCAAAATGGACTGTGAGACCAAGTCAAAGAAAATAAGGGACACTGCACCTTTGCTAAAGTATTATGGCTCTAGGTGGATAATTTCTATCAGAAATTAAAGTACATAACACAAAATAAGACAACTTCATCAATGAATTGATGCAATCCCCAGTCGTCAATAAAGAAGACAACTCCGTGAAGGAATTGATGAAATACCAAGTCATCAATAAAGAAGACAAATCCATCAAGAAATTAATGTGATCCTGAGTCATCAATGAAGAAGATAACTCCATCAAGGAATTTATGCATACCTTAGTAATCATTGAAGAAAAACTATTGAATCTTAAGACTAGTGTTATAGCTGCATTAGAAGATATTTGTATGAAACTAGGAATTTTTTTATATATTAAAGTTCTTAGAGAGGCTCTTAACCATCTTGAATACAAAATTATGTTTACTCTAGAAGAGTTCTATAAACTTCAAAAGAAAGATGTGTTTCTACAACAACAATTAGATCAATCTGACATAAATAACCATGAAGAGAATGAACAAAAGATTTAGCTAGAAGAGAAAGAAGAAGAGATCAAAATATTGAAGATTGAAGTTGTTGATCTAACAAAAGAAGTGAAAGAGATGAAGATATATGACAAGCCCAATAAATGAAGATAAGTCTTAGAAGAAACAAAATAAATGGTCATCAGTCTAAAGAATCAACTTGAGGAAGCTAAGGAAATTGAAGAAGCCCTGAAGATCTAGTTGAATAAAAAGGAAGAATCATGTCACATGCTGGAATTGGAAGTTGTCAACCTCAAAAAGAAGAATGAAAATACAAATGCAAATGTCCAATTCCAGAAAAACTCAGTTATCTTGGATAGGATCTGGAACAATCAAAGACCAACCAGTGAAAAAATTGGTCTTGTGTACAATAAGAAAGAAAAAAGTGGAAAATGGGCCCCTGTTGAGGGGTCCTATTAGGCCCTAATAGTCATCGCATATATGTTATTAGACATTAGAATACATGATAATATGTAATAAGTGGATAAAGCTTAGTAAATATCTATAACTAGTGGTAAGTGTAACTGAAATTGGTAACAAAGAATTGAAATTGGTAACATACCTTAACAATTGGTTATAAAATGGAAATTAAATCAATTGGTATTGATCAATTGGTAATCATCATTTGGTATCATTGTAAATGATCGATTGGTATTCCTATGAAAGATCATAATATCAAGAAGAGTAAGAGGCAAATCAAGAATATCAGTAAGATTCACACCCTTGTCCTTTATGAAAAAAGGGGAGGACAATAAAACCCTATGAAACAATAAAAACTCAGGGGGAATATTTAATTTGGTCATCAAATGAGGAAGTCATTGGATTAGGTTTAAAAGACTTGTTCACTACAAAAGTTGGTATCAAGAAGACTACGTATTTGAAAAAAAAATCCCAAGAGACTGAGATAGCAGCTGGCACATTCACATGGGCATAGAACTAGTAAGAGTTTCACTCTTTGTCATTGATGTAAAAGGGGGAGAGAAGCAGTAAAACAAATTTGGTATCAGTAAAAACAAATTCAATCTCCCAATTTAAAGATGATATCAGTGATAGGGGGAGAGATGGTACAAACTCATTTATTTTACACATATGTTTCCCTCAATGCCAAAGGGGGAGATTGTTGGAATTATTGATTGTGTGTTGTCATTGATGGAAACATGAATCAAACATGGACAATCAAGAAATACAAAGGATATGCTTGATGAGTGGTATCAAAGGATAAACTATAAGTCATGACATCACAAAATTTAAATTATGTTGAATACATAGGAAGTCTAAACAAATGTTAAGGACAAAGAGATAGTGTTAGCACTGAGAGTCACTCTCAGATTGCAAGAGGATAAGCCCAGTACCCATACAAATGTTTGTGGAGGTAGTTTTATGAGTGGAGGTCAAATGGACAAAGCTCGGTACAAGAATGTTGTAACACAGAAATTGGAAAAGCAATGCATAAGGAAATGAGGTCCTCATTAAATTCAGTCAATGGTATAAGGATAAAGGTGAGAAGGAGGAAGAATTAGTGAGGTGAGTGGACAAGTCTCCCATGAGCATCCGAACTTCAAGCAGCTTGGTGAAGAAAAACTCAGGCATAAGAGCACTCTTGAACTTAAGTTTCAGACACTAAAATATATCAAAGCAGCATAATAATAAAACCTCCATTACCATGTGACTACAACAACTCGTTTGGATCATCCATGCACGAGCATTTCATCATAAGAGGAGACAAGAGAACGAAGTAAAATACCAAAATAGGTCACAATAGCATTATAATCAAACCTCCATTACAATACCACTATAACAACTCGTTTGGATCATCCATGCATGAATGTTTCATCACAAGAGAAAATAAGATGATGAAAGAATATGACTTCCATTAATGAGAAAGTCTCAGGTCTCATACATAACTAGAGAAAAACTCTGCTATCAAACTATTACAAAATAGGGAGCTATGCTCAACCATCGACCATAACATATTCTTCAAATGATGTATTTATACCCAAAACAACGGACAACCGCTAGGAGTGCGAGCTGGCCATCATGTCCAAAACTTTTCCATCTGTGTATCCTTATGTCAGAAGAAATCTCAGATCAACATGGGCCTGCAGGAAAAAACCATCCCTCATGATACCTCGGGCTAACAGTTTTGTCTCCACTGCCAGACCCTCCATGCTTTTCATTTATGGAATGAGTCATGGTTTCAACTACCAGTCCTTGTTCATTAACTGATTTCTCCTCGGGATTGGGATGAGACTTGCCGACTAGGGGGAAGCCATGTGTTGCTATTGGATTCAACGCTAAATGAGCACATGATTTTGGGGCCATCGAAAGCGGTTTGGACCCACACCTCTTTTGGGCCCGAAAGTCACCACCTTCCACCACATAGCTTTCCCATAATACCATGGTTTAGATTTCAGCCCGCTCAAGGATTTTAATGCCCGAGCATGTTATGGCCCTGAAATAAAGTGTGTTTGTTGATATGGTCGTGATCGACGATTTGGGCACACTTGCTAAATTTAGTGCTAGCGCTAAATTTTATCCATCTGCCAACTCTAGGATACATTAAAAACGCGCATGGAGATGGCGCTAATTTTGAGCAAGAATACTTCCCGGAGGATGATCTCCCAAATATGACGTGGAAACCTAACGTCACTATGCTAACCTTTCGTGGATGGAGGGGCGACATGTGTCACTCGAAAATAAGCAGATGACATTCCCAAAAATGTTAAAGATGAGTGCCTTGTGTCAGCACTATATGGATGCCACGTGTCATGACGGATGAGAGCACCACATACCTGGGAACTTTGGACCTTGGGGGGGGTCTGCATATAGAACTGAAGCTCCAAAGTGAATCATGACCGTCCGATGTGGAAGGACACGCAATAGAGATTAGTGGACTTCTAGAGAAAACACTCTGGATGAAGGCGAGAGGGGAGAAGCTAAAACTCTCGAAACCTGAATTCCCAAAGTAAAACACCACCGTCAGATCTACAAGGACACGCGCCAGATATAGGTGGACTTCTGGAGAAAAAAATCTGGATGAAGGAGAGAGGGGAGAAGATAAAACTCCTAGAACCCGAATTCCTGAAGTAAAACACCACCATCATATCTGAAGGACGTGTGGTGCTTGATCTAAACTACTCCTGGGATCTCTACCGTTGAAAAATAGACCCGCCCGCTGCTTTTATTTCAATCCCGAAACAGACTGGTTTTGAATGTTGCGCTTGGACGTTACCTGTGCAACAAAATACTTGGTTGTCCTATCACCTTGACAACTTTATGTGATAACATTTGGCTCCACAGGGGATGGCATGCTCTCTGTGAGATGCCAAGAACAAGCAGTTCCAGTGCCTTAGCTGTTGGGTTGTGGAGTCGATCTCAAATACATTTTTCTGAAGACAACAGGTTAATATGCACACTACTCATCTTAAAAAGTAAACAAACATACATGCTCTAGATGGAGTTTATTTATGTACAATCCTAAACTAACCAATTTTTACAATGTGCTACGTGAAAACAAACTTCCACCATAACCACCCAAACTGTTTGGTTACATAATTATTCTTTTCACTGCAAATGATCCATAAAAGGTAAGGGAAGTATGACATTAGAATGAAAACATGTTTTGGAACACTGACAATACCCCCAAATGATGATAAGATGAATAATTTTGCAGGCTACAATGCTTTTGGAAAACTCAACTCCATATATAACCCCACGGGGTCATAAAATTTATAATAAGGCCTAAACTGGTAAGAAGTTACCTCCTTTACTTCATTATTTCTCACCTGTTGTTTAATGTTCTCAGAGTGTATAGGTGGATAAAGGATTGATGTAGGTTGGCTAATCCAAGGTGATATTTGTTCATTTACAAGTGTTGGACAGGACATAAGTTGCACATTTATCTCTTCCTTTTCTCCTTCATGTCCCTCCCAAGGATCAGATTCATAATCATCATATACAGGAACCATGTTATGAGGTTCCAAATAAGACATGAAGAAGCTCTAGTCTTTATCATCTTCACTGGGATATTCATAAAAAAATTGTTTTTTTTCATCAGTATTCGAAACCACTTCTTCATCATAATCAGGGCTTCTAAAAACATTTGTTTCAAGGACAGAAATATCCTCTGCATTTTCTTCATAAGAGAAGCAAACAAAATTTGCCTTCAATTCTGAAAATCTAGGAAAAAACAAAGAGGAATCTTCCCTAGTTTTTTTAACTAGCTTATCATCTATCTCAGCTTCATAGTCAGGAGAAATATCTATTGCAGAATACACTTGTTCTTTGACATCAGACGAGACATGTTGATATTCATGAATATTTAAACCAATAGATACATCTGATATGATACCAGATGTTTCTGTGTTATTACTATCATAATGAATATCATTCAACACCTCAAGATCTTCATGGTAAATTTTTTCTTCTACAATAAATGATTCATCACAAATCAAGATTTAATGACTAGAATAATCTTTATGGAGGAAAGAAAACTCATCACAACATCCCTCAAAAAGACGTTTAGCTGAAAAATACTCTTTAAAAAATGAATTAAAAGCTGCATGAAAACCTATCAAGGAGCTGATACCTGCAATTGGAAGAGATCAGCACCAATCACGAGTAATCCACTCTAATGAATACTTGAAAAGATTTATCTGAACATATTCATGCATGACATGAAGTTGATGAATAAAATCATGAAAATACAACAAGTGTTCATCTTGTACCTCGCACTCTTTTCCTTGAAATTTAGGAAGTCTACTTTCCCATTCATCTCTACTAGGAAATGTATTAGGGAAACCAAATATTTTTGAAAAATCATAGAAGGCATACCTCTGAGCTAAAATATTCTCCATTTCAAACTAGTGGAGTCACCATGGTGAAAAATGAGTGGTTAGAATAATGTGTCCATCTTTAGTTCACCATATAAAACTAGATCTCTGCAATGTCGTTCTTCCCAGAGAGATTTCCAATGTGGAACAACAGCTGAAAAGCCTTCTTGAGAAATATTTCCTTTCTTGATAATATTTTTTGGGTCAGCTTCAGGTGTTTCCAGAGGTAGCTGTGGAGTAGACCTTGTGTGTCTACCTTTGGGAGCCACAACTGAAACAGTGGAGTCACCAGGTGCAAGTTGCAATCTTCAAGGTATTGATTTTTGATGCACCTTCAAAATAATAATTTCTTTGTCGTTCAATCCCGGGGAAATGTCTTCAATTCATTCCCTGGCAGTGGTGCCATGAATTTTAGCACTAAGATTCACCCTCATACTACAAGAGGATAAGCCCATTACCCATCAAAATTTTTGTGGAGGTAGGTTTATGAGTGGAGGTAAAATGGACAAAGCTCGGTACAAGAATGTTTTAACACAGAAAATGGACAAGAAATGCATAAGGAAATGAGTTCCTCATTAACTTCAGTCAGTGGTATAAGGATGAGGGTGAGAAGGAGGAAGACTTAGTGAGGAGAGTGGACAAGTCTTCCATGAGCATCCGACCTTCAAGCAACTTGGTGAAGAAAAACCCAGGCACAAGAGCACTCTTGAACTTAAGTTTCAAACACTAAAATATATCACATCAGCATAATAATCAAACCTCCATTACCATGAGACTACAAAAACTCGTCTGGATCATCCATGCATGAGCATTTCAGCATAGGAGGAAACAAGACAACGAAGGAAAATACCAAAACATGTCACACCAACATTATAATCAAACCTCCATTACAATAACACTACAACAAATCGTATTGATCATTCATGCATGAGTGTTTCAGCACAATAGAAAACAAGATGATGAAAGAAGCTGACTTCTATTAATGAGAAAGTATCAGGTCTCATACATAACCAGAGAACAACTCTGCTACCAAACTATTACAAAATAGGGAGCTCTGCTCAACCATCAACCATAACATATTCTTTAACTGATGTATTTATACCCAAAGCAATGGACAACTACTAGGAGCACGAGTTGGCCATCATGTCCAAGGATTTTCCATCTGTGTATCCTTCTTTCAGATGAAATCTTAAATCAACATGGGAATGTAGGAAAACACCATACCTCATGGTACCTCAGGTTGACAGTTCTGTCTCCATGGCCAGACCAACCATGCTTTTCATTTATGGAGTGAGCCGAGGTTTCAACTACCAGTCCTTGTTCATTAACTTATTTATCCTTGGGATCGCGACGAGGATCGAAGAATAGGGGGCAACCACGTGCTGTTATTGGATTTGACACTAAATGAGCACGTGATTTTGGGGCCGTCGAAAGCGGTTTGGACCCACACCTCTTTTGGGCCTGAAACTCACCACCTTATTCCACATAGCTTTCCTGCAATACTGTGGTTTAGATTTCATCTCGATCAAGGATTTTAATGCACGATCATGTTGTGGCCCCGAAATGAAGCGTGGTCGTTGATCTGGACGTGATCTGTGATCTGGGTGCACCCGCTAAATTCAGCGCCACCGTTAAAGTTTATCCGTCCGTCAACTCTAGGATCCATTAAAAATACGCTTAGAGATGGCACTAATTTTGAACAAGAATACTTCCCAGAGGATGATCTCCCACATATGACGTGGTGGTCTACCGTCACTATGTTGACCTGTTGTGGATGAAGGGGCGACATGTGTCACTTGAAAATAGGAGGATGACATGCCCAAAAATGTTGGAGATGAGTGCCATGTGTCAGCGTTAGATGTATGCCACGTGTCATGACTGATGAGGGTGACACATAATTGGGCACTTCAGAGCTTGGGGGGGGGGTCTGCATATAGAACTGAATCTTTGAAGTGGATCATGACCTTCCGATGTGGAAGGACACACAACAGAGATCAGTGGACTTATGGAGAAAACAATCTCGATGAAGGCGAGAGGGGAGAAGCTAAAACTCCTGAAACACGAATTCCAGAAGTAAAATACCACTGTCAGATCTGGAAGGACACGTAACAGAGATCAGTGGACTTCTGGAGAAAACACTCTGGATGAAGGTGAGAGGGGAGGAGCTAAAAATCCTGAAACCTGAAGTAAAACACCACCATCAGATCTGAAGGACGTGTGGTGCTTGATCTGAGTTTCTCTTGGGATATCCTCCGTTGAAAAATAGACCCACCCACTGCTTGTATTTCAAGCCTGAAATAGACTGCTTTTGAATGTTGTGCTTGGACATTACCTGTGCAAAAAATGACTTGGTCATCCTGTAACCTTGACAACTTTATGTGATAAGAGATAGTACAAAGGAATAGTTGTTTGAAGCTATTATAAAGATGGAGAAATATGAAGGAGTTCACTGGTGTGAACCTAAGCAAGAATGAGAATGTTGAGGATGTTGAAGGTTCAATTCAAACAATGAATTGTCTTGGAGATATTTCTATTGATGTAATATTACATTGGGAAATAGAGGATTACAAACAAGTAATGATGTAATTGTATCAGGATAGGATAGAGAGAGTGGCCCTTAAAAAGAAAATTAGGCCATAGACAGAGAAAAAGAGGTCTTTAATTTAATGTAAATCAATCAGGCATATAAAATCCTATGTAAAAGGGCATCCATTCATGTGGTTACCTGTAGTTTGAGGAGATCACAATTAATTTTGTCCATATATAGGTCGGATCAACTCTATATTTTGAAGAGACAAACCCCATTCAATAAGATGAATTCTAGGAAAGCGATATAGAGACCATTGACCATTGTAAGGTTCAATGAACTCTATTTCATGCAAGTCTGAACTTGAGTAAGGGATATAGATCTAAGTGAATATTGGAATGCCAGATTGAAGATGAGGGAATCAACAAATCTAAGGATAAATTGTTGAAGAAGAGTTTTGTAAAATATAGATACACAGCTTAAACACAGGGACAATCTGATCAAGATTGAATAAAAGATGACCATTAGAATGAGGAGAAGTCCAAAATCATGTGGTGTAGAGTTAGATCAACGCTAATCATCGGAACTCGAAGAGTTTGAATCAGGATCATCAGATCTCATGGTAGAAGGTGGAATAAATTCAACTGTCCATCCAATCCTAGATTAAAACATTGTCGTAGATTTAATGGTGGTGAAAAATGATGTGATGTAGATCCATCCATTTGAACATAGGTATGATCAACAGTGGAAAAATATTTTGCATAACAAAGTTACGAAGAGTTTAACATGGGGTAGACCCCGTGAAATATTGTGGGCCATCAATCAAAAAATCACATGTTAGTTAGAGGCATATTTCAGGGTCCACAACATTGAGATAAGAGATAGGAACCTAACCCCCAAAATGACGAGGACCGTCCTTCCAACAAATGATTAATTCCACATTGTTGATTAAGTTAGGATAGACATTGCTAGTGCTCAGTTGTGTAGCCCTAGGTTACGAGTTTGGTTATGTGGGAAGCGTGAGTGATTAGTGCTAAGGCCACAATCTAAGGGCATAGTCGTTGATCATATGAAACCTAATGAGTGCTTGGATGAAGTTAGCACGGTTTGAACAATAAGCACTTCTGGAGAAGCACTTGGTTATAGTTCACGGCCATATGAAGACAGGGACCTAGTGAAAGGACTTTAAGGACATGAATATAGGAATCAATGATAAAGGATAGATACATTCTATAATGGAGGTCAAAGAAACCATAGGATGGAATCGAAGGAATTGCAGAGGAAGATAATTCACAATGATAGAATCTATAGAGAAGGATCAAGAAGGAATTTGCACGAATTAGTTGAGAATCAAAATAAGGATTTGATCCATAAATGTGATCAAATGGAAGAGGGCTTGATATAGAAAAGAAGGGAAGACACGAAAGATACAATATGATAAATATAAATGGATTAAATATTAATGGAGAATATTAATATTAATATATGGAGATTAAATATTAATGGAGAATATTGATATAAAAGTTAATATTAATGGAGAATATTAATATTAATATATGGAGTATAAACACAAAAGTGGAAAAACTTAAATGGAAACATATTTTTACGTAAAAATAAATATGAAAGTAAAATAATGAAAACGGTAACTTTATGTAAAAAGTAAATTCAAAATTCAAAATAAAGTTACATGAAAAGGAGTATTAAAAGATAAAAAGAAAACAAAAATGATTTTACGTAAAAGGTCAAAAAGTTAAATAGTATTTTCCCTCGGTTTAAAAACCCATTTTATTTTTCCATGGTATTGTGAAACGTGAATTGAAAATAGAGAATGGAGAATTAATTTCTTACTCAATGGATGAATAAACACGATTTGAAAGATTATGAATAATAATAAAGGAAGAAAGTTATTATTAAAATAACATTATTATTACTGAAATGAATAGGTGCATTGAAAGACACATTGTTTCAATGTCATACACCTTTTGAATGGCTATATAAACAAAATCTTGTGTTGGAAAAATATGCATGTCGGTGGATTAAATATAAATACAATGGATTGAATGAAAATTCATTCTTTGTCAAGTTGGTGCCAATTTATAAGTTGGGTCTTGTTGTGAGGGTTGAATTCCTCACTTCTCAGTTGGATATGAGAACTACAAGATGGGTCTTGTATCTAAGAGTTGGATCTCTCTTATTCAGTTGGTGTTGAATAGTTTGATGATTGGTATCATATGTACTTATTCAATTTTAATAAATATATGATATGTATTCTTCTTTATACAGTTTTTGTTTTATAACTGTTATGTATATTTATGAATAAGTAATTGAAATACATATATCTTATTCAGTTAATTTAATTAATCTGAGAAAGTGTGAAAATCATCCAAAATTTCAAGACACTGATTCACCGCCCCACTCTCAGTGTCAGTGTGTGTTTCAACAGGTACAGGCTAATCCAAAAATTGGTGATAAAAGCCTTTTTCATCAAGGTCTGATTAAAATATTGGTCATGTATGCATTAAGTGAACTTCAGGTGAGTTTGAAACAATTATTGTTTTCATTAGGGTTCAAGGAATAGGTTCTAAAAATACCAGAAATAAATCCTAACAACCAAACTAGGGTTTCAAAGGAAGTGGGAATTACATCAAGGAGTGCAACAAAGGAAAAATAAAAGGATTTTCATGTAGCAAGGCAGACTAGATCAAGAAAGAGAAAACTTTTGTTAGAACAGGAAAAAGGAAAAACATGAACCTAGAACAAAGGCTTATGATATATCAGTCAAGGAACTTCCAATGGGAACACAGATAAAAAAGAAGAAAGGTAAACATCCTCCTAGCTACCCTTATAGACAAAAAACTCGGCCTACCAATAAAATCAGACTTAAGTATAGAGATTTATTCAAGCCCTCTCTAAAGGAAGATAATCTGATTAAATTGGAGAATGACAGTCCATAACAGAATCTTGAGAAGAGAAAGTTGGTCAGTAGATCTGTAAAGAGAAAACAAACCAGAACAACCAAGAAGGGAGAAAAGAAACAGTCACTGCCTAAGATTGAATCTTCTCAATCTGATGAAGGAATCGAGCAGGACCCCACCTACAATCCAGAAATAAAAGAAATGTAGTATTCATATATAGGAAAAACATATATCCCACCTAAAACTGTGAAAGAAGAAATCATTGAAGAAACATCCTCAAAGGAGCATAAAAATGGTAGAAAGGGAAAGAAACATAAACGATCTATTGATCTGAATAGACCTAAATCTAAAGAAAATCAAGGTGAATATGAGGCATAAATGGAGGATGAACCAAGAGAATAGGGGATCGAAGAGTTTTAAGTGGTCATTAAGGAATTGGAGCAAGAGAAAAGAAGACTTGAGATATGGAATTCCAAGCTACAAGAAAAAGTTCAAAGACTGGAAGAAAAACACAAGTCATAAAGTGAATTGTTAAAGAAAGATAGAAAAATGATTATTAAGATATACTAAAGCAATGTGGTTCTTACGAATAATATGCAACAATAAAATCCTAAAGGTCAATATTCTTCTCAACGATGAACAATTTCCCAGGTTATGTCACTATACAGGTTGTTTCTAATTTTGAGTTCATGAAATCAGAAATGACAGTTTTTGGTAGCCTTCCATTTGACAAGATGATGAAGCAGTTCGAGAAATTGAAGGACTTTTTGCAAGCACATTTATATCATGACCTAATACAAGTTTGAAGATCAAGTCTTAAGTGCATCTACTTTGGAGCAGTTGCTCAACATCTTATTTGGCAGGACAAGGATATCTCTGGAGCTATGAATTGGCCCTAAGTTCAAGGTCTCTTTCCTATATCTAGGTTTTTGTTATAATACAATGAATGAAATGGAATGTAATTGCTATTTGTTAGCCATATATCAAGTCTCAATCAAAACTGTAACTAGATTTTAGGATGTGATGAAAACCAACTCTGTGTATAAAAAAGAAATTAGATGACAGAGTTAAGGGTTCAAGGTTTGTGGTGCTAAAGGAACATTTTGTCCTGGATTGTAATGCTTGGGATATACTACAATTTTCACTCAATGGAAAAATCATTTTGATGGTTATACTATCTTATTCTTGTGTTATTTCTTCTATCTTACTTGAATGCATTGAATCCTTTTGAAAATCATGTGATTTATCCTGTTCATGTTGAATTTCAGTCAAAAAAAAATTTTTTTACTCACCTGTTACAAGAGTTTTGTTTAATTATTTCCTTCTTGTTTCTAAATGATATTTGGGATCAAGAGTCTTCTTTGTAAGTGAACAAATTGTGAAAATTGCAGTTTTCTTCTATTTTATCTCCATTTTATCTAATTTATCAAAATGAATGTCATTGACTAAGATGAGTGTTTTAGAAACCTGATCTAAAAGTGTAACCAACATCATATGTTGTCCAAATTACCCACTACCTGATCCATATACCAACCTAAAACACTCAATTTGATAAACCATTGCAATAACTAAGGTTCCCTAGCTTGCCCTTAGCAGTGAAGTACAACTTTAGGGATAAAATATTTTTCTTTTGGCATCGTTGTCGGGGACGAAGGAACAAAGATATCTTTCCCTAGGAAAAAATACATTGAGAAGGGATAGATTTTGATGGTGGAAAAGAGTTAGACACTGAATTAGACTGCATTTTATTTCACCTAGAGAATACAATGTAGTAATTTTGGCTCCTAAAAGAGAAGTGAAAGGATCGAAGTCTGAGCCTACCAAAGAATCAATATCATCTTTATCTTGAAGAAATAAAGTGACCAGATCCAAACTAGATCCTAATCCAACTCCATCCATATCTAATCTAGAAAAATTATTAAGAAAATCAAAAGATACCCAAGTCTAGTCTTCATATTCTAAACGTAAGTCATCATCTAAAGAGATTACTTCTACTCCTAAAAAATCCACTGTCATTCCTAAAAAAATTAAGTTCCCATTGTTGAAGAAAAACCCATTATTTCAGATAAAGTTGAAGAACAAGTCAAACCTAAAAATATTTGTTTGGAAGAATAGGTAGCTCTTCAATTAGGAGAACATATAGCTGAGTAATGTAATCCCTTATCTTATCTCATTAAAGATAAAAATGATGAAGAATTAAATTTTTTGGGAAGACCTATTAAAGAATTGCCTATGTATAATAAGGAGGAAATCAATCATATCTTATCAACATCATTTCCTCAGCCAAGAAATTTTGAAAGAGATGAACCTGAGATCCAATCATTTAATAATATTCTTTCTATTCATGGATTCATAAAGCCTACAAATACCTATTCTCATCCTTCATCACCTCCTAAGGTTCATACTCCACCTTCACCTCATACTTCATAACCATCCTCTCCTCCTAAATATCCTCTTCTAGTTGTTCACACCATGGCTATTAATAGAATGGATGATATCATTGTTTCTAGATATGCACCCTTGGTTTTACCTCAAGTATTAAGTGCTTTCCTAACTGAATATTACATGAAATATTTGTCTAGATTCAATGGGGAGGGAGATGTTACTAATGAGGAACACTTAGCCTCTTTTTACAGTTTTGTAGGTAACTTAAATATAGAGAAATCATATGTTTGGATGAGAGTGCTTGTTCAAAGTCTATATGGAGAATTAAGGAAATCATTATGAGGTCTTCCTACAGGTTCTATTCCATATATTGATGTTTTATATGACACCTTTATGAAACAGTGAGGAGACGAAAAAGATTACTTGTATTATACCACTGAGTTTGGAGGCCTAAAAATAAAAAGTGGTGAGTCTATGTCATATTTTACTAAAAGGTTTAATAAAATGTATACCAAGGTCCCTGATGAAATCAATCCTACTGAAACTTATCGTAAAATTACTTTTGCTAATTCCTGTGATGTTTAAATATCTCTTTTGTTAAGAGAAAGAAGGTATGCTACCTTGATCTCAATGCAGGAGGAAAATATTGAGGTAGAGTCAAATATTATAACAAAAAAAAGGTTGAAGACAAAATCTAATAGACACATGAAAAATAATAAATAAGATGCCCCACATTCTTCTAATACAACAACAGCTGATCCAAAAATCGATGACATGGATAAAATGTTGAAGACTCTAACATCAAAATTGGCCATATTGAAATTGGAAGCTAAGCAACTAAATAGACCTGTTCAGGAGGGTGGGAACATGAATCCAAATCAGTTCAGAAGACCATAAAATTATCCTCATCTTATGCAAAGATAAATAAGGAATCATGAAGACCAAAGGANAAAGTTATTATTAAAATAACATTATTATTACTGAAATGAATAGGTGCATTGAAAGACACATTGTTTCAATGTCATACACCTTTTGAATGGCTATATAAACAAAATCTTGTGTTGGAAAAATATGCATGTCGGTGGATTAAATATAAATACAATGGATTGAATGAAAATTCATTCTTTGTCAAGTTGGTGCCAATTTATAAGTTGGGTCTTGTTGTGAGGGTTGAATTCCTCACTTCTCAGTTGGATATGAGAACTACAAGATGGGTCTTGTATCTAAGAGTTGGATCTCTCTTATTCAGTTGGTGTTGAATAGTTTGATGATTGGTATCATATGTACTTATTCAATTTTAATAAATATATGATATGTATTCTTCTTTATACAGTTTTTGTTTTATAACTGTTATGTATATTTATGAATAAGTAATTGAAATACATATATCTTATTCAGTTAATTTAAGTAATCTGAGAAAGTGTGAAAATCATCCAAAATTTCAAGACACTGATTCACCGCCCCGCTCTCAGTGTCAGTGTGTGTTTCAACAGGTACAGGCTAATCCAAAAACTGGTGATAAAAGCCTTTTTCATCAAGGTCTGATTAAAATATTGGTCATGTATGCATTAAGTGAACTTCAGGTGAGTTTGAAACAATTATTGTCTTCATTAGGGTTCGAGGAATAGGTTCTAAAAACACCAGAAATAAATCCTAACAACCAAACTAGGGTTTCAAAGGAAGTGGGAATTACATCAAGGAGTGCAACAAAGGAAAAAGAAGAGGATTTTCCTTTAGCAAGGCAGACTAGATCAAGCAAGAGAAAAATTTTGTTAGAGCAAGAAAAAGGAAAAACATGAACCTAGAACAAAGGCTTATAATACATCAGTCGAGGAACTTCCAATGGGAACACAGATAAAAAAGAAGAAAGGTAAACATCCTCCTAGCTACCCTTATAGATCAAAAACCCGGCCTACCAATAAAATCAGACTTAAGTATAGAGATTTATTCAAGCCCTCTCTAAAGGAAGATAATCTGATTATATTGGAGAATGACAGTCCATAACAGAATCTTGAGAAGAGAAAGTTGGTCAGTAGATCTGTAAACAGAAAACAAACCAGAACAACCAAGAAGGGAGGAAATAAACAGTCACTGCCTAAGATTGAATCTTCTCAATCTGATGAAGGAATCGAGCAGGACCCCACCTACAATCCAAAAATATAAGAAATTTAGTATTCATATATAGGAAAAACATATAGCCCACGTAAAACTATGAAAGAAGAAATCATTGAAGAAACATTCTCAAAGGAGCATAAATATGGTAGAAAGGGAAAGAAACATAAACGATCTATTAATCTGAATAGACCTAAATCTAAAGAAAATCAAGGTGAAGATGAGGCATAAATGGAGGATGAACCAAGAGAATAGGGGATTGAAGAGTTTTAAGTGGTCATTAAGGAATTGGAGCAAGAGAAAAGAAGACTCGAGATATGGAATTCTAAGCTACAAGAAAAAGTTCAAAGAATGGAAGAAAAACACAAGTCATAAAGTGAATTGTTAAAGAAAGCTAGAAAAATGATTATTAAGATATACTAAAGCAATGTGGTTCTTACGAATAATATGCAACAATAAAATCCTAAAGGTCAATATTCTGCTCAATGATGAACAATTTCCCAGGTTATGTCGCTATACAGGTTGTTTCTAATTTTGAGTTCATGAAATCAGAAATGACAGTTTTTGGTAGCCTTCCATTTGACAAGATGATGAAGCAGTTCGAGAAATTGAAGGAATTTTTGCAAGAACATTTAAATCATGACCTAATACAAGTTCGAAGATCAAGTCTTAAGTGCATCTACTTTGGAGCAGTTGCTAAACATCCTATTTGGCAGGACAAGGATATCTCTGGAGTTATGAATTGGCCCTAAGTTCAAGGTCTCTTCCCTATATCTAGGTTTTTGTTATAATACAATGAATGAAATGGAATGTAATTACTATTTGTTAGCCATATATCAAGTCTCAATCAAAACTGTAACTAGATTGTAGGATGTGATGAAAACCAACTCTATGTATAAAAAAGAAATTAGATGACAAAGTTAAGGGTTCAAGGTTTGTGGTGCTAAAGGAACATTTTGACCTGGATTGTAATGTTTGGGATCTACTACATTTTTCACTCAATGGAAAAATCATTTTGATGGTTATACTATCTTATTCTTGTGTTATTTCTTCTATCTTACTTGAATGCATTGAATAATTTTGAAAATCATGTGATTTATCCTGTTCATGTTGAATTTCAGTCAAATATTTTGTTTTTTACTCACCTGTTACAAGAGTTTTGTTTAATTATTTCCTTCTTGTTTCTAAATGATATTTGGGATCAAGAGTCTTCTTTGTAAGTGAACAAATTGTGAAAATTGCAATTTTCTTCTATTTTATCTAATTTATCAAAATGAATGTCATTGACTAAGATGAGTGTTTTAGAAACCTGATCTAAAAGTGTAACCAACATCATATGTTTTCCAAATTACCCACTACCTGATCCATACACCAACCTAAAACACTCAATTTGATAAACCATTGCAATAACTAAGGTTCCCTAGCTTGCCCTTAGCAGTGAAGTACAACTTTAGGGATAAAATATTTTTCTTTTGGCATCGTTGTCGGGGACGAAGGAACAAAGATATCTTTCCCTAGGAAAAAATACATTGAGAAGGGATAGATTTTGATGGTGGAAAAGAGTTAGACACTGAATTAGACTGCATTTTATTTCACCTAGAGAATACAATGTAGTAATTTTGGCTCCTAAAAGAGAAGTGAAAGGATCGAAGTCTGAGCCTACCAAAGAATCAATATCATCTTTATCTTGAAGAAATAAAGTGACCAGATCCAAACTAGATCCTAATCCAACTCCATCCATATCTAATCTAGAAAAATTATTAAGAAAATCAAAAGATACCCAAGTCTAGTCTTCATATTCTAAACGTAAGTCATCATCTAAAGAGATTACTTCTACTCCTAAAAAATCCACTGTCATTCCTAAAAAAATTAAGTTCCCATTGTTGAAGAAAAACCCATTATTTCAGATAAAGTTGAAGAACAAGTCAAACCTAAAAATATTTGTTTGGAAGAATAGGTAGCTCTTCAATTAGGAGAACATATAGCTGAGTAATGTAATCCCTTATCTTATCTCATTAAAGATAAAAATGATGAAGAATTAAATTTTTTGGGAAGACCTATTAAAGAATTGCCTATGTATAATAAGGAGGAAATCAATCATATCTTATCAACATCATTTCCTCAGCCAAGAAATTTTGAAAGAGATGAACCTGAGATCCAATCATTTAATAATATTCTTTCTATTCATGGATTCATAAAGCCTACAAATACCTATTCTCATCCTTCATCACCTCCTAAGGTTCATACTCCACCTTCACCTCATACTTCATAACCATCCTCTCCTCCTAAATATCCTCTTCTAGTTGTTCACACCATGGCTATTAATAGAATGGATGATATCATTGTTTCTAGATATGCACCCTTGGTTTTACCTCAAGTATTAAGTGCTTTCCTAACTGAATATTACATGAAATATTTGTCTAGATTCAATGGGGAGGGAGATGTTACTAATGAGGAACACTTAGCCTCTTTTTACAGTTTTGTAGGTAACTTAAATATAGAGAAATCATATGTTTGGATGAGAGTGCTTGTTCAAAGTCTATATGGAGAATTAAGGAAATCATTATGAGGTCTTCCTACAGGTTCTATTCCATATATTGATGTTTTATATGACACCTTTATGAAACAGTGAGGAGACGAAAAAGATTACTTGTATTATACCACTGAGTTTGGAGGCCTAAAAATAAAAAGTGGTGAGTCTATGTCATATTTTACTAAAAGGTTTAATAAAATGTATACCAAGGTCCCTGATGAAATCAATCCTACTGAAACTTATCGTAAAATTACTTTTGCTAATTCCTGTGATGTTTAAATATCTCTTTTGTTAAGAGAAAGAAGGTATGCTACCTTGATCTCAATGCAGGAGGAAAATATTGAGGTAGAGTCAAATATTATAACAAAAAAAAGGTTGAAGACAAAATCTAATAGACACATGAAAAATAATAAATAAGATGCCCCACATTCTTCTAATACAACAACAGCTGATCCAAAAATCGATGACATGGATAAAATGTTGAAGACTCTAACATCAAAATTGGCCATATTGAAATTGGAAGCTAAGCAACTAAATAGACCTGTTCAGGAGGGTGGGAACATGAATCCAAATCAGTTCAGAAGACCATAAAATTATCCTCATCTTATGCAAAGATAAATAAGGAATCATGAAGACCAAAGGA
>JZKD02S0199184.1:280668-290819 GCA_000966675.3 Picea glauca
TTTTATCATTTAAATAATCTTTCTTGATTTTGTCACTTTACTTTATCATTTAAATAATGATTTCTTCTTTTCAAGCACTTTGACTTATTTGACCTTTTGGGGCTTCAAGCCATCAGATTGGGGTCCTTCAACTTTGTAGAGCCATAACTCTCAAACCATGAGGAGTTATGTGACATTCCACTTACCACTAGAAATGGCATGTCAAGCACTATCCATCTAGGATAGTTTCACCAACAAATTCATTGATATTCATCTCATTAATCCACATGCAAGCATGGGTCCTCTAATCGTTCTTCTAGGATAAGTCAATCTGTAAAGTGTATTCCCATGAAGGATTTCACCATAAGGGGACCACTTTGGAGTTCATCCATTTGTGCACCTTATCAACCATGATAGACAATAATGATTCATCTTTGCATCAATTCACCACTGCATCATCTATGTCAACTATGGATAATGTATCAATGACAACTCATTGATCCATCTTCATCAATGAATCATATCAATGATCCATATTTATCAATCTATCATTCTCATCAAGGGAATAATATCATTGATCTGTCTTTATCAATTGGTTTCCACTTGGACATCTATCATTCTCATCAAGGGCATCATATCAATGATCCATCTTTATCAATTTATTTCCAGTTGGACATCTATCATTCTCATCAATGCATATTCACTGTTCATCAATCATCAACCAATCAATTACTTGACATCAATCAATGACATCATGACACCAATGCCCTTCCTCACAAACCCATAGGTCAGAATGTCCACGTCAGCTCACAGGATCTTCTCCTTCCACACGGCCCAAAGAACTCAAATGTTCTTCTATTTCCCTATCGGGAAATCTGCACCCACAGAATTCTCGCTCGATCCCCTCTTTACAATCGAGAGATCGGACTTCGTGATATCGCAAGGTCAGTGGTCAAGCGTTAGTTTCTCAAAACCCTGAATGTCGATACAAGTCAATGCTAACCCTTCCCTTCCGTATCGGGACTTGCTCTATCGCGATTTTGCCACTCGAGATGTCAAACACTTCGTTTCCCTGACTGTCGAACCCCAATATGCCGATTACCCGACACACGCGCGAGTTGACTTTTCCACACCCTGTCACCTCGTCGGGATTTCAGATTTCGCTATATCGCGAATCCTGATGTCGATGTTTCAGGACCTCTCACTGAAACATCGATGTGGTGTTCCACCTGTCCACTCGCCGACTCCCCTGTGGCCCCACAATATTCTCGTATCTGTTGGGATATCACGTTTCGCAATATCGCGATTCCTGTTGCTATGTGCAGGGGACTTCAACCCACGAAACCCCAATGCACGATGTCATGTGTAAATATGACGTCCCTTGTGGCTCAGATCAATAGCTCTGCCCCTCCAGAGATTTAAACCTCTAGAGAATATGACACTGTATCTCCCCTGCACCTCCACAAGATCTGACGACACACGGAGTGTCGTGAATTCTCCTCAGAGAATATCGACCGTTCTTTCCTCCTGATGAAATCTATGAAATGACTAAGTGTTCCTCCACTGAACTCATCCACCCTGCACGCAACTTACGACACCTGTTGAACGCTCCACAACACAAATTTCTTGTGCTTTTCCTTGGTGAATTTCTTGAAGGTTCTATACCTCCTGATCTTTCGTATAACTCCGAGTCTTAGAAAAGACTCTTGCACGCACTCCTTGCGGAAACCCTTCAACACTTCTCAGTGTTGAATCCTTTCGACTTTGCGTACTCCTGCAGTAGTAGTCTCTCAATGCTCAGCTCATAATCGCAACTTTGAGACTTAGCTTGGCCTGCGCACTCCTTGCACGGCTCCTGTGTCTATCTTCACTTCTGGGAATGATTGAGAACAAAAGTTAAAATATCCAAGCCTTCTGTCAACGCACTCCTTGTAGACACTTCAACTGCACTCCTTGCTGGAATCCTTGCTCAGATAGAGAAACAATTGAAATTAATCCCTACTTCCTTTCAGACTTCAAACTCAACATGAAATCACATACACAGCATAACAGCAAATGCATAAGAGGAAGTAAACATTCATGAGCATAATATTCAAAGATGCATACACAGAGAATATGAACACCATGAGTCTGAATCAATCTCCTTCTATTAATTCAAGATCTATACATGGAGTCTTCTACACAACTCTCTCTGGTTCTCTCTATGCTCTTCAGAATAATGCTTGCTTCAATAATGTTACAATGTACAATGAGGGTGTCTATATCCTATTTCCCTCTTGTGCTCTAAAACTGTCTAATCTAGAATTAAATTCTATCTACCTGCATTAACTAGCTTAAATGCCTTCTACCTACTAAGGACGAGAGCAATCCGCTCAAGGTACATTTAAATTATACAAGTGCGCTTCATTAAACTATTACATTTATGACTGCGTAACAACTTCCAAGGTGATTTTTCAAAAATTCGTGTTGGCGCTTGTCCAACTGTCTCTTGCCTTCTGCACTGGCTTGCTTGATGTGGACGATGCTCCTGCATCATACTCCCTCGCTTGAAAATTTTCATGGGCTCCTGTCCATGAGCTCATGCACGGTCCATCCATGCCTTTGTATCTCTGCTTCATTCTCCCAGCTGGCATCTTCAACTGGATGATCTTTCCATTTGACCAGATACTCGAAGTACTCTTTCCTTCTGGTCTTCTTACCCACTTGCTTATCTAGTATGCACTCCATCTGCGGCTTCTCTGCAACTGGCATCTGCTTCTTCCACTGAATCACTGGCTACTCATCTCCTATTCCTGCTTCCTCAGCTTTATATGGGTACAAATCCGAGATATTGAATATCGAAGATATTTCGATTCCATTCGGTAATTCAATCTCATAAGCATTTGTCCCAATTTTCTTCAAGACCTTGCATGGTCCGATTTTCTTCATCTTCAGCTTATTATATGTTCCTCTCGGGAACCTTTCCTTTCACAAATGTGCCAGGACTAACTCACCAACCTCGAACTGAAGTTGTCTCTTCTGCTGATCGGCTCTGCGCATATATTCGTGACTTGAATCCAGTAGTCGCTGCTTCACCTGGCTATGAAGTTCTCTCATCGCCTCTACGAATTCTTCTGCACTAGCGCTCCTAGTCGTAGTCTATTCTGAATCCCTTAGTTCAGAAACCCCTCTTGGCTGCATGCCATATATGATATGAAATGGACTCTGGCCTGTGCTTCTATTGACTGAGTCATTATACGCAAACTCTGCCTATGGTAGTATATTGTCCCAACTGTTGTAGTGCTCTGTCACCAAGCTTCTCAGTAAGTCTCCCAGACTTCTGTTGAACACTTCCATCTGTCCATCCGTTTGAGGATGATACGCTGAAATAAACATCAAATTAGTTCCCAACTTCCTCCATAACATCCTCCAAAAGTGCCCTATGAAATTCATGTCTCTGTCCGAAACTACACTTTTCGGTAGGCCATGAAGTCGAATGACTTCTTTGAAAAACAGGTTCGCGATATGAGTCGCGTCGTTGGTTTTCTAACATGGGATAAAGTGTGCCATCTTGGAAAATCTATCTACCACCACAAAAATTGAGTCAAAACCCCTTTGTGTTCTTGGCAATCCCAGTATGAAATCCATGCTGATTTCATCCCATGGCCTCTCAGGTATGGGCAACGGTTGATAAAAACCCGCATTCTGTCTTCTTCCCTTCGAATGCTGGAAAAATCTGCATCTGTCTATAAACTTCTTAACTTTTGATCGCATCCCTGGCCAAAAGTATGATTCTCTAATCTTAACTAATGTTTTATCATGACCGAAGTGTCCGGCCAATCCTCCACTGTGTTTCTCCTTAAGCAGGTTCTCCCTCATGGAGCAATTCAGAATACACAGCTGATTAACCTTAAATAGAAATCCTTCCTGGATCATATACTTAGCCCACTGGATCCTATCCCTAAGAACTGGATTCTTAGTCGCTTCATATGCTTCTTTGAAATCCTGATCATCAGCGTACATGTCCCTGAGATCATCAAAACCTAATGTCTTGACTCGGAACTCCTGCAACAACAAACATTTCCTGCTCAAAGCATCAGCCACTTTGTTAGCAGTACCTGAAATGTGTTTAATCACAAATGTGAAGTTCTGCATATACTCTACCCATTTTACATGTCTTTGATTCAACTTCTTCTATTGAGTCAAAAACTGTAATGCCCGATTATCACTGTATAGAACAAACTCCTTCGGGATCAAGTAATGCCTCCACTTCTTCAGTGCCTGTATGATAGCATAAAATTCCTTGTCATATGTGGAGTATTTCACCTTCGCCTGATTCAGATTCTCACTGAAGTATGCAATCGGCCTGTCATCCTGACTTAAGACCGCTCCTATTGCAAACCTGCTTGCATCGCATTTCACCCGAAATGTCTTCCGGAAATCCGACAACACCAAAACCGGTTGTTCCGTGATTTTTTGTTTCAACAAATTGAAACTTTTCTTGGCCTCTTTAGTCCAGTGAAAATATTTATGTCTTTTCTTCACTGTGTCTAGCATCGCTGCATTGATTCCACTGAAATTCCTAATGAACTTTCGGTAGAAACTAGCTAATCCATGGAAACTTCTCACCTCAAATATGTTTTTCGGTGATGGCCAATTCTTGATTACTTCTACCTTCTCTAGATCCATCCTCAAATCATCTGTAGAAATAACAAATCCCAGATAAATGATATCCTTCTTCATGAATGATTATTTCTTCATATTTATCAACAGCTTCTCCTCCTGTAGCTTTTGCATCACTGTAGCCAAATGCTTCAAGTGTTCAACCACTGATTTACTGTAAATCAATATGTCATCCAAATACACGATGACAAATTTCCCAATAAATTCCTTTAGGACTTCATTCATCAACCTCATGAAGGTACTCGGTGCATTTGTTAAGACAAATGGCATAACAAGCCATTCATACAACCCTTCATTGGTTTTGAAGGTTGTCTTCCATTCATCACCCTCTCTCATGCGAATCTGGTGATATCCGCTTTTCAAATCAATCTTTGAAAAATACATTTCTCCACTCAAGCAATCCATCAGATCATCCATCCTCAGCAATGGAAACTTGTACCTGATGGTTATCTTATTGATCACCCTTGAGTCGGTACACATCCTCTAGCCTCCATCTTTCTTCGGACTGAGTACTATTGGAACAACACATGGACTCAAGATTTCCCTGACCAAACCTTTGTCCAACAAGTCTTGGACTTGCCTTTTAACCTCTTCATTCTCCTGCGGTGTCAGTTTGTACGCAAATTTTTTCGGAAAACTGGCTCCTGGTATGAGGTCGATATGATGACTCACAGTCCTTATCAGTTATAACGAATGAGTTAGTTCGTCCACGACTATATCAGCGAACTCTTCCAGCAGTTCCTGAATCTCCTCTGGTAAATCATAAACTCTCGTGCTAGTCAAAACAATCCTCAGTTTCCTGACCACAAAGAATTGTGGATCTTCCTTCTTCTTAACCTCAGTAAGAAGTTCCTTCCCACTCATGAGAAGTACAGTGTTGCTTACCTCCGACTTCACCTCCTTATCCTTGATTGGAAGCAACATGTGAGTTCTCCCATTCTTCTCCACGGTATATGTGTTCATTCTCCCATCATGAATCACATTTTCGTCGTATTTCCATGGTCTACCCAGCAATAGATGACAAACATCCATAGGAATAACAACACACAAGATCCTACCATTATATCCCCCTATCTTGAATTCAACTAAACATTGTTTAGTGTCAGTTACATGGTGTCCTTTCTGCAACCAAGAAATTTTGTACGGGCTTGGATGATCAATCATCTCCAGCTCCAGCTTCTCTACCATCTCAGTTGAAACGAGATTATCAGTGCTACCACTATCTACAATAACCTTGCACACTCTGTTCTTGGTCTTGCAAGCAGTCTGGAATAATCTGCTCCATTGGAATGAACTCTCTACCTCTTTCTCAGGTGTCAAAAGAGCTTTTCGCATCATGAGCGATCTTCCGCCATTAGCGTCTTCTGCCTCAACATCCTGCCTCTGCGCTTTAGTGATGTGAGCTTCTCCAGTCTCCTTATTTTTATCTGTACACTCATAAGACTTGTGCCCATTTTTCCCACATGTGAAGCATGTGATAACTCCACCTCTTCCTCTTCCTCTACCTCTAGTACGAGGAAAAGTGTTGCCATCAGCATAATCGCCTTTCTGCTCAGTATGTTGTCCTCTCTGCTCAGCATATTGTCCATGTTGTGAACTTCTACCTCTCTCTGTTCGAGTTTGAGGTTTCTTCCTGTCTTCTTTGGGCTTCTGGCTTCTGTCCTGGACAACAGATTTGCCTCTGGGATGACTCCTACCTCTGCCTCTTTGACCTTGTTTTCGGCTCAGCTTCTCCTCAGCTTTTAGAGCCAATTGATAAGCATCTTCCACCGTTCGGATGGTTAGCATGCTTATTTCATCCTGAATGTCATATCTCAGACCATTCAGATATCTAGCTACATTTTCATCATTGCTCTCCCGATGACCTGCCCTGATGTTCAACCTGTAGAATTTCTCAGTGTATTCTTTCACTGACATCAGCTTCCGTCTCAGGTTCTTGTTGGCAGCCAATTCAATTTTTTCTATTGTCCTATAAGCTACCTACACCTATGTCTTGCGAACGTCAAGTTTTTCATCGTATTTTTCAAATAGATGATATTTTCATTTCTTGCGACACTTGCAAATTTGTTTCCATTAAGTTTTCATGACTGTAAGCGTGAAAACTTCTACTTTCATGGTCACATTTCGATTACTATTTGAATTGTCGTTATTTTTTTTATCGATAGTTTCTATGGCACCTACCTTTGGTTTATCGTTATATGGCTGAAAGGATTTTTGAACTATGCCTATTTGGACATTCTTATACTGATTGCATAACTTGAGTTTATTAAACTAGTAAGGCATTGAGCATATAGATTTATATTTTTGTGACTTGCCTAGTCATTGAATTGCATAGAGGTCATGATTTATTTTTGTTTCTATATATATGATGCGATCCTTATTGTTATTCTTTTATAGCTCTTGGCTTGTAAATTTTATGAGTATTGATTGGCACAATGGTTTAAAACTTTTGATTTATACATTGGCGTGTGGTTAACACTTGGGGTTGGTTACACATTGAATATCAATGGTTTAAAAACTATAGTTGTGTTGGCGCGTTGGCTTAACACTCACCATTTGATTTTTTTTGGTTTTGAACTATGCTATGATTTTTTGAACAGAGGTTGAACTTGGCGGTTGTACTTTACCATAAATATTGTGCATCGCAGTGAATAACTCTACCACCCTCGTATACGCACATTAATGCTCTCCCATTTGATCGTTCATTGTTGTTAGACCGAATGACTCTGCTCCGGTGCATTGGTGAATTCAAACCAAACCCTTACCATGTGCTCGCACCATGGCCCCAGTCGTCCGAGCTGAACCCAATGGGAGACAGGCCCTATTGATGTCCGACAGTGCCCGCAGTGACCTTGAGGAAAATGGGTGGCTTCCATTTATACAAAAATTTGAGGGTTTTAACCTCTACGTAGCCTGACAATTTGCTTTGACCATTGATGGCTGTCGAGCCAAGGTCGGCGATGTTCAATTGGAAATTGATGAACAGTTTATCAATCTTGCTACGGGTTTGCCTGCCACTGGACAACGATGGTCCAAGAATTTTAAAGTAGAGGAGGTCCCATGGACACTGCTCTTCCAGTCGCATAAAATCACCTCTTGTGATAAACGTTTGCCAGTAACTATGCTCAAACAGCATTGGCATGATTTGTTGATGATAATCAAACAGTTTATCAGCTGCGAAGGTTGGTACGGGTTTGTTTTCTTACACCACCTTTGTTTGCTTATGGTTTTTATGGGTTATCAGCTCAATATGCCCTATTATTTTCATAGAAGCCTATTTAAAATGTCTAATACGTACAAAAGAAATCAGGCTGATAGTATCATTTTTCATTATGGTCTGGTCAAGCTTATTGTTGTCTGTTATTTGAGTCTACATGGAGATTGTTGGAGCAATTTCATTTCTCGAAATCATTTTGAGGATTCGAACCCTACACAGGTCGACAAATCAGTGCTGAGCGAGGTCAAGGTTGCACCTCCAGTACCCTACCATACACTATTACCCAAACCGTTGATCGACCTTCCTACCGACCTACCCCATACTGTGACTAAGGGTGTCGAGACTATTAAGCTTGTGGGAAAAAATCCCAAGGCAAAACCCACTGTAAATGCCAAAGGGAAAAAGAATTCATGTTTAATTTCGAGGATGGCAAGAAATAAGCCAAAACCTCCTGTTGATCCAAAACCTATCATGTTGAGTGAGGACTCTGATTCGGAAGTGGAGCATTTCTTGGCTAGCGAATACCCCTATTCGCAAGATTTTTGTGCCGAACCCTCGTATGACTTTGTGACAAACCTACCCCCCTGCCTACAAGATGACCCTAACTACCCAGGCATTAAGTTTCCTTGTGAAGCCCCCGGTAATTTATCCAAACCCTCTCCTTCTCTGTCTAAAACCCAAGTGCCACCCTGTGATCAATGCAGCTCATGGTTAGAGCAATATTATCTAGATGTACCTATTCTCCAGTCAAGAATTCACTATTTGGAGGACCAGGTTGCAATACTTACTAGTCAAAGGGCTAAGCTACAAGCCACTGATAAGAAACAAAGGACGACATGCTCCATCTTGTTTAAAAATGTGGAATCATCCACAGCTGTCATGAATTCTAAGTTGGCATAATTGAATAGCCTCGGCATCACACAGGTATATTTCGATATCACTTGTTTATGTAACGATTCGAATTTGGTTTTAAACAGCTCTGTTTATAGCATTGATTGTCTCTGTTACATTGTATGCATTCTATACATAGCTTTGCTTTGACTAAATGGAAGTTTGTTTTCCCAGTTTAGCTTCGATTGGATTTTCATCGATTTGATTGATCTTGGTGTGGATTTGATTTGTTTGATTGAGTTAAAACGAATGCCCTGTTGTCATTCGAATTTGTTTGTTTATTCAAGACAGGAAGTGTTTCTCGTATCCAATTTAGAACACAATCGCATTTCATTCTGATTTCGTTATAATGCATATGCTATGATTGGCTACAATTTTGATATGGTTAATTGTTACGGTTTTATGTCCCATATGAATTTCGAGCAACAGGAATTAAATTCGGATCATTCCCAATGTGACTCTGTACAAAAACACCCAAATCGTGAATAGATTCAATTCATAACGATTATGCTAAAAACCCAGCCGGTTAATTTGCATTGGTTTACTGTTAGCTCGACCATGTTATCAGTTGGATTCGTAATGGCAATGGATACTCTGTTTGGATTTGATTCGAAGAACGAGATTGACTATATCCAGATTCACGATTTATTTCTATATTAAACTCAGTCATTATTTGTTTTGATTGTTTGCCCAGTTTACAATTATTACTTCTGTCGATTCTATTATGGTTGCAATCATAATTAATCGATCTTGTCTGTTGACTGTGCAAGGATCAATGATCGAAATTTATGACAAATTTTGGTTGATGTTGTTACGTAAGTTTTTATTTATCCATAATCGAAACAGTTTTTCTATCTTTGTATTTGATTAAACGATTTAAATCTTTTGCTATATCATTATAACTATAACGGGTGGAA
This sequence comes from Picea glauca, assembly GCA_000966675.3. NCBI lineage: Eukaryota > Viridiplantae > Streptophyta > Pinopsida > Pinales > Pinaceae > Picea > Picea glauca. The sequence goes on from JZKD02S0199184.1 coordinate 290,335, forward strand.
AGTGATTTTATTAGATTGGATTGTATATATTGTTCATATGATATGTTTTTCAATTGGATATGAAACAATCTCATTGTTGTTCGATTTTGACTCATTTACCTAATTTCGTGGTAACAGAAGGACAAAGTATTCCCATCTCTATTTTCTATTGAATTATTTTGATCCTGTTTAATGATGAATGATAAAATAATTTTGATTCGTTTTTGAGTAATCATTGGAAGAAAATTGGATTTAATTCGTTAAAAAAAAAAAAATTTGATTTGATTTCAATTCTGATCTTGTATGTTATTTTAGACTAGCTACAAAATCAGATGATTTTGTAGCTAAGTCTGTAGGATCAAATTTTTATTGTTTTATTAATAAAATATACCTCTAATTTGTGATTTATGGTCCATTTCAGGTGAATTCGAAATGGCATTGGATTTGATGAGCAGTTAGAGGATATTTGAGATATTTTACTTGCATTTTAATTTCCTAGTTTAGTT
>JZKD02S0199184.1:312771-340235 GCA_000966675.3 Picea glauca
CAAGTAGAATAGTTTTCCTCATCAAGGATTGGAACTTCATCATCCATTTGTGTGTCTATGGATCTCCTTCAAGCTTGTTAAGGCTTTTAGTGAAGGCCCGCTCTGATACCAATTGCTGGACACACCTACCACACTTAGAGGGGGAGTGAATGAGTGTGGGGCTCTTTTTTCCAGAACTTCCCTCTTGCACAAAAACTCATCAATTAGCATTCAACATTTATTCATTACCCATTTTTGTCATTTAGAACCAGTTAGATGCAAGCACATATCAGCAACATATATCAGCAATATATCATCAACAAGTCATCACCACAATGAACACAAAGAACACAAGATGTATGTACATTTTTTTTTTTTATTATGGACTACAATCCTTGGTGTTTATGAGCAACAACTGAATAGAGTACAACTTTGTAAGAGCATCTACTCTATAATGCAAGAATCATCTTGCACCCTCAGCACCAACTGAAATGAGGCAAAAAACCTCAACAGATATCAATTTGTTAACAGGTACACAACCTGTCAGTAGTTTAGCCCGCGTGTGCATGCACCATGGCTCACTACAGCCCGCGTGTGAACGTGGCCAATGTATAATGCAACATGTGTATGCTTCTAAGAAACTAGGGTTTTTCTTTTCTTCAGATGCTCAGATCCTCTGCAACCTGCAATCACTTTCTCTTCTGTCTTCCACTGTCCAAACTGACCCACATCTAGTCACAACACATCCAAGCTCTCCAATAGCTTTCTCATGATCCACAACAAATCAATATGAATGCTATCTCAATCATGTATAAACAATTGGTATACCATAGCAATCATGTGACTACTGAATCACAAGAGTACTACTCATTCCATCAATCAAATCAACCAAATTGAACCACATCATAGAATCCATACCAAGAATTCCCTAAGCATTCACAACACATCAAACAATAGTATCCATCAAGACAATAATGTAACGATACCAGTGTCTCAGTGATAGATATAAGGCCATAGAATGCAGATCTGGAACCTGCCTCATCATCCAAGAGCTTGGCACCAGCTCAAATACAAATCTCCATGATTTTATTCACTCCATGCTCACTGTACACAGTCATCCCGTGTGTACACTCACCCTATACACAACCAACCCACGTGTACACGCACCCTATACATAGACAACCCACGTGGGTATCAGAAAATAGGGTTTTTTGTGAATCCAAGAATTTTTCCTTCAAGATCTCCGACATTGTCAAAACTTTGATGCGTCCATGAGATCCTCCTCTCGCTCTCTTCCTCAAAATAGATCTTCAATCATGCTCAAGAGATCCACACCAATAATATTCTCTCACAAGAAGCTCTCCTTCAATACTCCACAAGATATTCACAAGAAGCTCTCCATTGATCCACAAAAGGATTCTCACCAAAAATGTGCATTTTACAAGAGATCCTAGCTTCTGTCTAGGTCACTTAACCCATTTTTAGGTTACTTAACCCATTTCTAGGCCACTTAACCTATTTTCCTTATTTTATGGTTAACCACTTTCCATGAATAGAAAGTTCTCCAATACTTTATCATTTAAACATTCCTTCTTGATTTTGTCACTTCATTTTATCATTTAAATAATCTTTCTTGATTTTGTCACTTTACTTTATCATTTAAATAATGATTTCTTCTTTTCAATAACTTTGACTTCTTTGACCTTTTGGGGCTTCAAGCCATCATATGGGGGTCTTTCAACTTCATATAGCCATAACTCTCAAACCGTGAGGAGTTATGTGACATTCCACATATCACCAGAAATAGCATGTCAAGCACTATCCATCTAGGATAGTTTCACCAATAGCTTCATTGATCTCCATCTCATTAATTCACATGCAAACATGGGTCCTCCAACCGTTCTTCTAGGATAAATCAATCCGTAAAGCGTCTTCCCATGAGGGATTTCACCATAAGGGGACCACTTCGGAGTTCATCCATTTGTGCACCTTATCAACCATGATAAGAAAATAATGATTCATCTTTACATCAATTCACCACTGCATCATCTATGTCAACTATGCATCATGTATCAATGACAACTCATTGATCCTTCTTCATCAATGCATCATATCAATAATTCATGTTTATCAATCTATCATTCTCATCAAGGGAATCATATCAATGATCCATCTTTATCAATTGGTTTCCACTTGGACATCTATCTTTCTCATCAAGGGAATCATGTCAATGTTCCATCTTTATCAATTGGTTTCCACTTGGACATCTATCATTCTCATTAATGCATATTCATTGTTCATCAATCATCAATAAGTCAATTACTTGACATCAATCAATGACATCAATCAAACCAAACCATTTACATCAATGACATATGATCCAATAATCTCCCAAATAATCAAACCATTGGCATCAATGACTACATGATCCAACAACAACAATGAATTAAGAGTATCGTTCTTTAATCACAAACGATACTTGGGATATTGTACCTATTCCAAAAGGAGGAAAAATTGTCATATGTAAATGGGTCTACAAAACTAAGTATGAATCATATGGAAATGTTGAAATACACAAGGCTTGATTAGTTGCCAAAGGATTTTCCCAAGTTGAAAGAATTGACTATAATGAAACCTTTTCCCCTGTAGCCAAAATGAATTCCATTTACCTTGTTCTTGCCCTTGCTACCTCACATAAATGGGAGTTCCATCTGATGGATGTTAAATCCTCCTTCTTGCATGGAGATTTTCAAGAATAAATCTACATGGAACAACCTCCTAGATATGTCTAGAATGACTCTAGCCTTGTATGTCTGGAAATATTTCTTATTGATACCAGATTCTCTAGATTCCATTCTAATCCTAATGTATATACCAAGAAAGTAGGAAGCCATCTCATCATCCTTGTCCTTAAAGTTGATGACCTTGTCCTTACTAGTAGTGACTCAAAACTTTTAAACCATGTGAAAACCAACCTTAAGAAGAATTTGAAATGATGGAATTAGGATTTTTGCACTATTTCCTTGGCATCCAAGTTTTGAAAACCAATGAAATAATTTTTTATTTCCCATTCTAAGTATTCTTGTGACCTTCTTCGTTGCTTTCACATGGACGATTGTAAACCTTCCCTTCTCCCTTCTAGTCTAGAGTCACCCTTACTGCCACCTATACTTCTCCCGAAGTTGATGCCACCCTATACTGTCAGTTAGTTGGTAGCTTCTTATACTTGACTCATACCCATCCTGATCTTTCCTTTGCTATTGTTCTTGTTTCCCGGTATATGCAAACACCCCATGAAATCCATTGGAAAGCAGCTAAAAAAATACTTCACTATGTCCATGGTACAATTCAGTTCGGTTAACATTACAGTTCAGGGGGGACTCCTTTATTGGTTGGTTTCACTGATTCAGATTGGGATGGTGACCCTGATGATTAGAAGTCTACTGTAGGTTATGTTTTCAGACTTGGTTTAGGACCTGTCACTTGGACCTATAAGAAACAATAGATTAGTGCACTTTTTTCAGCAAAAGTAGAGTGTCGAGCAATGGTAAATGAAAGTCGAATCCTTGTGGCTTAGACATATCCTTTTAGAGTTTGGATTCCAGCAGCAACATCCAACCAACCTTTGGTGCAACAATCAGAGTGTCATAAATCTCACCAAAGACCCAGTTCAACATAAACACAACAAACACATCGAGCTACACGTGCAGTTCATCAAAATCCTCATTCATGATCGAGTTATTTAAGTGCTCTTTTTCCCTACAAAAGATCAAGTTGCAGACATTTTCACAAAGTCTCTTACATAAGAGAATTTTTCCAAACTTTGATCTATGTTAGAAGTTCAAGAAGTTGTCATCAAGGGGGGATAGGCTCTAATTCCTTCTTCCTTCTCCTATTGTTTGAATATTGTAAATCGTTCAATCCTATCCCAAGTTGTCCTTAAGGGAGGATGTTAGGATATTTAAACACTTAGGAGTTAGTTAAGATCTACTTGGTCTAATGTGTCCTTAGGTAAAAGTGTGTTTCTTAGTGTATTTATTTATTATGCATTAGTATGCATTTGTAGTTAGGAAATCCAACGGTCATGATATGTTCCCAACATAGAGTGATTCGATGGTTCATATTCTCCTCGATCTTAATGACCATTGATCCATGACTTAGCACTCGATTGGTCCATGATATCTATTTAAAGAGCATGGAGGGTCATTTTCCAATGATCGATTGTGAGAAACTCTCTTGTAAAATCTCTCTGTAATCTTTTTCTTTTGCAATAATAAACTGCTCCAAGTGGTTGTGCTAGCTGGGGCCATGGATGTTTCCCCGTAGGGGTTTTACCATGTCAAAACATCCGTGTGTTGATATTTGATATGGTTGTGTGAGTGGTTAATAAATGTGTCCGTCCTCTGTTGGAATACAAGTGTTGTCGAACTTTTTTTCTTTATTTACTTGGACCTTTTAAACATTTTACCTCTTATTTTGGTGTGACTTTCTTTGCTTTAATTGGTTTTTATTTTCTTCTTATAGGATAGTTTGAAATTTTTCATGGAAAGAGACATGTCACATCACAATGGTTATTTCCTAATTTAAAATAATGACATTTATCTAGGTATAAGAAATAAAAGAAGGTCGCTACCAGAATACTTCTATTCTAGTATCACATGAGAAACCATTATTCGAATGTGCTCCAAATCCGAGGATTATGTAAGAAAACCTGAAATCATGCCAAAGATCATGCAAACACTTATGGTTTTCAATTTTTTCATATTTAAATTATTACTTTATCTTATGCACAAATTCAATAACATGGGTTAGATTCTGCTGACATTTCAGTAAATCCCGTTGTCAGACAATGACTCAAAAACCTGTAAAGTTATGATTTCAAATTTTAAAAAGAGTTTTGAATAAAGGAAATGTAGCTTATTGTTATTTTCAACCCAAATATGTTTTCATCAGTTGTTATGTGAAGGTATTCTTAGAAGCTCGAGGTGAAACCCTAGCATTTGTGGGTGTAGAGAGTTTGCAACTAATATCATGTCGACTAAAAAGGGAGGATGAGTTCTTCAGTTGGAACTAGATGGGGTCAAATTACTACAAGCTTGCCCAAAAATTATGGAGAAGTTCATAGAAGGGGAATGGTTTAAATTGTGTTGAAAATTTCAGGGGCACCATGAAGAAATTTCAAAGTTATTTTCCCAGAATTTCGATGGTTTTCAAACTCAAGTGGGAGAGTAGTCAATTGCAACAACTTGTCATTTGAATGTAAAGGCTGAAAGGCGGTGGAATAAAAGTAAACTTCCTACAGGTCTGTGCAACCTGTTTTTAATTGAAGAACATCACAATCTAGATTGGATTCAAGGTATTCCAAATAAGTGGTTGAAGAAAGAATGGGAGAATTTCCTAGTTGTTTTCCAAAGGTATATAACCTGTGAAGGTAGGTAGTCCTATGTTCATTGTTACCACATGAGATTATTAATTCATTTAAATGGAAATGGATAAATGATCTTTCCCTTTTATCTATTGAAGAAATTGAACAAAATGGTAAAGAAGGTACAATATAATCCAAAAATTGATGATAAAGTCCTTTTTCATCAAGGTATGATTAAAATATTGGTCATGTATGCATTAAGTGAACTTCAGGTGACTTGGAAACAATCATTGTTTTCATTAGGGTTGGAGGAACAGGTTCTAAAACATTAGAAATAACTCCTAACAAAAAAACTAGGATTTAAAAGGAAGTGGGCAATACATCAAGGAGTGCAACAAAGGAAGAAGAAGAGGATTTTCCTATAGAAAGGTATACTAGATCAAGAAAGAGAAAACAAGAACCCAAATCCTCTCATTCAAAAGAGATCAAACAAGAACCCAAATCCTCTCATTCAAAATAGGGTTTTGAAAGTTGTGATGGGGTTTACACTAGGATAATGACAAGACATAGGACACAAGAACTATAAAAGGAAAAATCTAAACCTGGAATAGAGGCTTATGATATATCAGCCGAGGAACTTCCAATGGAAAGATACATAAAAAATATATATATATAAACAACCTGATAGCTTCCCTTATAGACCTAAACCTAGACCTACCAATAAAATTAGAATTGAGTCCAACGAAATACAATATGATTATCTTGGAGGGTGAAATTCCAAAACAAAATCTTGAGAAGAGAAATTCGGTCAGTAGATCTGTAAAGAGAAAACAAACTAGAACAATCAAGAAGGGAAAAAAGAAACAATCACTTCCTAAGATTTAATCTTCTCAATCTTATGAAGGAAAACAACAAGATCCCACCTACAGTCCAGAAATATAAGAACTGTCAGATTCATATATAGGAAAAGCATATATCCCACCTAAAATTGTGAAAGAAGAAATCATTGAAGAAACATCCTCAAAGGAGCATAAATATGGAAGAAAGGGAAAGAAACCTAAATGATCTATTGATCTGAATAGACCTGCATCTGAAGAAAATCAATATGAGTATAGGGAAAAAAACATAGGATGAACCATGAGAATAGGGGATTACAAAGTTTCATTTGGTCATTAAGGAATTGGATAAATATAAAAGAACACTTGAGATATGGAATGACAAGCTGCAAGAAAAAGTTCAAAGACTAAAAGAAAAATGCAAGTCACACAGTGAATTGTTAAAGAAAGTTAGAAAAATGAATATTAAGCTATACTTGAGCAATGTGGTTCTTAAGACTAAGCTGCAACAAGAAACACCTAAAGGTCAATCATTTTCTCAACAACGAAAATGTTCCTAGGCTATGTCAGTACATAGTTTGTTTCTAATTTTGAGCTCATGCCATCAAAAATGACATTTTTTGGTAGCCTTCCATTTGACAAGATGATGAAGCATTTTGAGAAATTGAAAGACTTTTTGAAAGTATGTTTATGTCATGACCTAATACAAGTTTGAAGATCAAGTCATCAATGCATCTACTTTGGATCAGTTGCTACAGATACTATTTGGCAGGACAAATATATCTCTGGAGTTATGATTTGGCCCTAAGTTCAAGGTTTCTTCCCTAGATCTAGTTTTTTGTTATAATACAATGAATGAAATGGAATGTAATCACTATTTGTTATCCAGATATCAAGTCTCAATCAAAACTATAACTGTATCTTAGGATCTGATGAAAACCAACTCTGTGTAAAAAAAATAAATTAGATGACAAATTTAAGGGTTCAAGTTTTGTGGTTCTAAAGGAACATTTTGACCTAGATTGTAATGCTTGGTATCTACTAAATTTTGCACTCAATGGAAAAATCATTATGATGGTTAGACTATCTTATTCTTTTGCTATTTATTCTATCTTACTTAATTATAGAGCTGGGGGAGGAAGCGACATGCATTTACTGCACATTACTCAAACAAACCTTGACCCCATCACCCTAGCCATAGTTGCATTTTTTTTTGGCTCTGGTGGTTGTGGAGCTCCACGATTTCGGGTCTTGAAAGGAAAAACACTGTCCAACTCTTCCCTCAGAACTATTTTTCTAGGTATGAGTCCTTCGCTTTCCATCCATGATGGTCCCTCTGTATTATGAATCGATTTGTTTGCTCAGGGTTGTATGATATCTGTGCTTTTCTTAAGTCTCGACTATGTATCAATGGTGTGCTTATGGTTTTCTCTATGAATACTATGGAATGTTGGCGTTTTAAAATTAAAGAATGGATTTTATTGCATGGATAACCTATGCATTGTTTCTTTGGTGTAAAATATGTCAGTCATCTTCGGGTTTTACTCTGGTTCTCTATGGAAAATGATGACAATGGTGTAACGAGCTCTGAGTTTTATTTGTGTGGGTTTTTACCACTAGTCTAGGTATTATTTGTTGTCCCCCCTTTTTCATCTTGGTCATTGTTATGATTCATTCCTCCAGGTTGCAATACAATTGTTGTGAGTTTCATCGTTCCTTCTTGTTTGGCCAAACCCCAAGCTATCGTTTTTTATAGCATCTACTTCACTGTCACTATTGCTGAAATATTTGCACATTCGAATCTTTGTATCACCCAAAATTTTGAATGGGGTCCTGTATATGTGTTGGGTGGCCACGGGTCATGCTCATGATTTTTTTCACAATTTTTTTAAGTGTTCTCTCCTCTCACCTCTGTTGTAGTGGATAGATGATATGTTGGTGAACCTCACTTTCAGGTATGTTTTTGAAGGTTATAAATGTATGTGGTGTTTGAAAGGGGTACGGTCTCTCTGTGTCTTAGAGGATTCTTACTTGTTGAAACAAACTCTCATTACCTCTCTGCAATAAAGTTTAAAAGACACCTGCGTGTGCCAGGTGTTTGAGCATGACTTGGTTCTAGTATATTGAGCATGAATTGGTTCTATTCTATTGAGCTCGACTTGTTTATGTCTCTCCTCGGGTAATTTTTGGCTCTGTTGAGATTTTGGGGTTATAATTTAAATGACTGTGGTGATTTTAAAAGAACACATGTTCTTTGTTCTTCCAAGATTATACTTGATCGCCTAGGGTTGCTTCTCTGCAATAAATTGTTGTAAAAAAAATGCATGGGATCTCTGACTTCAAAGAACATCTCTTGATCGAGCATCTATTGTTTCCTCTCTGCGATAATTGTTTTTGGAAAAGAGGGTATGGGTTATCTACAAGCCCCAAGGTCTTTCCATTGGGTTGATTTATGGTTATTCCATCCATTGTTGTGTTAAACCCTAGCACAATCATGGCCCCATTTAAGTTTAAAAGGCACCTGTGTGTTGTATGGTTTTGTTCTCCTCGCGCATTATATGGATCTTTCTTTTATTGGGCATTTATTTTAAAAGGAAGTTTGTACATGTTCAATTTCAAAAACTTAGATTCAAAGTTGCACGATATTGGTTAAATGCTATTGTTGAATCAAGATTATGTCGATTATATTATTGGATGTCTATGTGTGATTAAAATAGGTCCCAATTATGAGTTTGATGATAGTGTATTATGTCAACAGTGATGTAAATTCGATTGTTGATGGTCAATACTGGGTCTATTATTGTTTGAATTCAAGGAATGAATATTTGATAAGGATGTTTGGAATCACTGTGCATTTTATATTTTGTTTTTAAAAGAAAAGGGTTTTGCATTGGAGTATAAAATACTATGGCTCGAATGGTTATGATGTTATTACGAAATTGGAAGTAATTTTAATGTGATGTTTCATAGATATGGTATAATATGCAAAGATCTATATAATTGAAGAATTCTAGGAAATTGAATTGTCTTTTTATTGAAGTTAGAAAGCATTATGTTTGTAAATAAGGGACAGTTTAATGATTTTAGAGTGGATGCTTATTGGATTGTGGTATGAACAGAGATATGGTTGTTGTTTGATTTAAATTATTTTTTATGAACACTATCTGTATTATTCCCTCTCATATTCTCACTTTTTCGCTCATTATACCCCCCTCAAGATCCAATTTCATTTTTTACACGCCTTGTTCCATAAAATAAATTTAAAACTTTGTATGACACTGATGAAGATATGACACAGAATAGGTGGCAGATGATATATTTTGGTATTGATTGCACAGTTTGTTATTTAATGAATTGTTGAGCAGTACTCATGTCCTTAATCCCTGTCATGCTACCACTTTTCCGCTCATTATAATCCCTCCAGGGATCCCATGAACCCTATTCCACCCCCTTCTCATTTGACAATTGTTAAATAATTTATCATGGATTGAATTGCATGGTTCTTATGTTAATCTCTGAGTCAAACTTTGTTTCATATAAAACGAATGTCATGTTTGGTCTGTTAAGGTCTAGTTGTTAATGGATTGTTTCCTACAGGATGAGTTTCTTTAGTAGAGGAAGTCATGGAAGAAAAAATAGGGGAAGAGGTAACTGGAGAAGAGGGCCTAGAAGGCCCAGATTCTCAATTCATTTTGATGTCGATCCTGAGGAGATGAACCAACTTTTTCAAGCTGGGTTCTTCAATTGGATTGGGAAAGGGATAATTCAGCCTAGACCAAAGAGGCCTCCCTTCCAGCCTCAAAATATCCCTAGTATTCCTATGCCTCCCCATGTATCGATGCAACCAGAAGTTCCTTAAAATGATGGATTGATGCAGGAGCATCGTAAGCAGCCAGCCAAGCAAGCATAAGGGCGGAAGACAACTGGAAAAGTGCAGCGCACATTTTTCACATTTTGAAATGTTTTTGAAGAATTAATGAGCAAATATTAATGTAGTAGTTAAAAGAGGCGTACTTGCATATTGTAAACAGATCTTGAGCGATTTTCTCTCATCTGCCAGATGTAATAGGCATTTAAGTCTGATAAATGTAAAGTAGGTAGATTTAATTTATTAGATTAGACAGTTAGAAGATAGGGGGAAAACAGATATAGACACCCTCAACCTTGTATTATTGTAACAAAGATTATCATTATCATTCAGAATTGATAACCTGGAGAGTTGTAGAGAAAAACCCATGTATAGGAGTAATTGAGTGAATATATGAAAATTTGACTCAATTTCATTGTGTTATGATGTTTACTATTTTCCTTTGTTAAATGGTATGTTTACAGTTGTTTTATTTCTCTGTTATGCATCTGTTTCAAATGTTGTGTGGGATGTATGATTTCATGTTGAATGTATGAAGTCTTCAAGAGGGGTAGGATGAGTTTCAATTGTTTCTCTCTTTGAGAATTCCTGCAAGGAGTGCAGTGGACATTCGCAAGGTTTGCGTTGACGAGGGTCTGAGTTTTATCTTAGAAAGCTCAGGAGAGATATCATTGTTCTCATTTCAGTTGAAATGCAGGTGAAGCACAGATTCATGCAAGGTGTGCACAGGCTAGTTGAAACATTAGAAGTTATAAACTAAGGTGAAGGTTGAAGGAATACTATTTCAAAGAGTGCACAGGGTCAAAGATTCAAATAACCAAGAGTTATTTGAAAGTTTTCCACAAGGAGTGCGAGCAGGAAACCCTTTTGGAAGCCTTGAGTTTGGAAGGGAAATCTCAGGAGGGATAACACCTTTGAACATTTCAAAGGAAGGAAAAAATTGAACCACTTCAAAGGGGGACGAAAATCAAAGCCATCGTATAGAGATTAAGTTCAGGTGGAAGAACGCCGAGCCACTTTGGCTAGAGATCCTTGAGAAGAATGAATCGAGCGGTCAGAATTCTCTATGGAGAAATCGCGAAGTTGTGAGGACTGTAGGATCTAGTGAAGCTGCAAGGAGGTTAGGAGTTGGAAGAAAGCACCACCCTAGCATCATGAATCAACATGAGTCGTCGATCTCATATCAACCCACATCATTGGATCATATCGCGAATTCAGGGATCATGAGTTTGGAGGGTAGACCAAATATCTTTGTTTTCGCGAATTCTCGAGTTGCGAGGAATAGGGAAGAAGATCTAGGTCGTTGGATCCAGGCCGTGGGAGAACTGTGGGATTAGAAATTTCATTTTTATCACCTATCAAGGGTTCAAAACTTGAGAGAGTTTCTTTTCGACTGTAGAATTCACGAAGTGTCGAGCACCGAGAGCTCGTGCAAACACGTGGCCCATCCGTAAGTGGGCATCGCGTGGCTGACATGTGGCATGACAATAAAATTATCGGAGAAAGGTGGAAGTGGTGACAGGTGGTGGACACATGTCATTTGGAAAGGGTCAACCCATAGTTGACTTATTGTGAGTCGTGGATTCTCAAAGGAGGAGCAGGAGGAATCAACACTTCAACTCGCAAAGATGCAAAGTTGCGAGGGGTGTTAGAGTTAAGCCCTAATGGGTGGTCGCTTGAAGAAGTGCTAGTGAGGAAGGAGCCACACCCATATCGTCAGCTCGAGTATTGAAGGTTTGCGAAAGAAGAGTCGAGGGTATTTGACTCACGAACTCCCAAGTGGTGAGAGGAACTCGTGTTAAGGCCTGGTTGTGGTCGCAAGGGGATTTGAGGCTCGCGCCTGGTGTTAAGTTGCGCAGGGTGGGTTTTCACGAAAGACCTGTGGATTGGATTCGTGAAGTTCCAATAGGAGCTCGAAGATCCACTTCGACTCGAGGATATTAGAACGATCCTGTGCGGATCTCAGCCTGAGGGCAAGGGGGTCTACATCAGAGTGGTATTAGAGCATAGAACAATTTCTTTGCTTTCTGTAGCAGAGAGAAGGGATAAATTATATAGCCATTCCACCGAGAAGAAGAGATAGGCCAATGCTTGATCCAACAATGGAAAGAGAAATGAGTGAATTATGTGTCAGGCTTGATGCTATGGAGACAACACAGAGGCGCATAGTTGAAACTGGGGATATCAGTGAAGTTGAAAGTGAGAATGAAACTGGAAACGAAGGGGAAGAAGTTGCATTCAAAGATACTGCAGATGAATGCCTATTCAGGGTTGTTGCGAGGATAGGTGCCAAAGAAAAAATGGACATTCCAATGTATGAGGGAAACTTAGATGTTGAAGAACTTCTAGACTGGATTAGAGCTCTAGACAAATACTTTGACTATGAGGATGTCAAGGAAGACAAGAAAGTCAAACATGCTATTACTAGACTTAAAGGGCATGCAACACTATGGTGGGATGAACTACAGGCTGACAGATGCTGCAAAGGCAAGCAGAAAATCAAGAGCTGGGATATAATGGTTACAAAGATGAAAGCCAAATTCATACCCAGGGATTATCAAATCACTATGTTTTGGAGGATGTAGAATTTGAGACAGAAGCTGATGTCAGTGAAAGAATACACTAAAGAGTTCTACAAGATAAACATTAGAGAAGGTCATCAGGAAGGCGATGATGAAAAAGTTGTCAGGTACACAAATGGTCTACAATATGACATTCAGGATGAGATGAGCATGGTGACCATTCGAACTATGGAAGATGCTTATCAGATGGCTCTGAAAGCTGAAGAGAAGCTGAGCCAAAATCAAGGTCAAAGAGGTCGGGGCAGAAGTCAAAGTAGAGGAAAAACAATTGCCCAAGATAGAACTCAGAAATCTAAAGAAGAGGGAAAGAAACCTCAAACTCAACCTGAGAGAGGAGGAAGCTCACAGGGAAGGCAGTATGCTGATAGAAATACTTTTCCTCAAGCCAGAGGAAGAGGAAGAGGTAGAGGAGGTGAAGTGAAATGCTTTGTCTATGAAAAAATTGGATATAAATCCTATGAGTGTTCAGATAAGAAGAAATATGGTGGTGAAACTCACATTTCCAAAGATCAAGGATGGAATGTTGAGGCAGAAGACACTAAGGGCAGAAGATCTTTGATGATGAGGAAAGTTCTCTTGAAGCCAGAGAAGGAGGCAGAGAACCCAACCCAAAGAAATAGTATGTTTCAGACTACTTGCAAAACTAAGGATAGAGTATGCAAAGTCATAGTGGATAGTGGTAGCACAGATAATCTCGTATCTACAGAGATGGTAGAAAAGATGGAGCTGGATACTGTTGTGCATCCAAGCCCATACAAAGTTTCATGGCTACAAAAAGGACATCAGGTAAATGTCACGAAACAATGTTTAGTTGAATTTAAAATAGGAGGATATAAAGATGAAATATTATGTGATGTCATTCCCATGGATGTTTTTCATCTATTGCTAGGTAGACCATGGAAATATGATATAAATGTAGTTCATGATGGGAGAAAAATCACATACACCCTAGAGAAAAATGGAAGGATGCACATGTTGCTTCCGATTAAAAACCAAGAAGAGAAAACAGAGATGAACAACACTGTACTTCTCATGAGTGGGAAGGAACTTCTTAATGAGGTTAAGAAGAAGGAAGACATGCAATTTATTGTGGTCAGGAAGCCCAAAATTGTTTTGACTAGTACAAGGATAGATGATTTACCAGAAGAAATCCAGGAGCTGCTGGGAGAGTTTGTTGATATAGTAGTGGACGAACTGTGTTGTTCGTTGCCACCTATCAGGAGTATAAGCCATCATATCAATCTTATACCTGGATCCAGTTTATCGAACAAAGAAGTGTACAGATTAACACCACAGGAAAATGAAGAAGTCAAGAGACAAGCCCAGGACTTAATGGACAAAGGATTGATTCAGGAGAGCTTGAGACCATGCATTGTTCCGACAATGCTCAACCCAAAGAAATATGGAGGGTAGAGAATGTGTAAAGACTCAAGGGAAATCAATAAGATTACCATAAGATATAGATTTCCATTGCCAAGGATGGATGACTTGATGGATTGCTTGAGTGGAGCAAGATTTTTTTCAAAGATTGATTTGAAAAGCGGATATCATCAAATTAGAATGAGAGAAGGTGATGAATGGAAGGAAACATTCAAGACAAATGAAGGGCTGTATGAATGGATTTTCATGTCATTTGGCTTAACAAATGCACCCAGTACTTTCATGAGGTTGATGAATGAAGTCCTGAAGGATTTCATTGGGAAATTCGTCATTGTATATCTTGACGATATATTAATTTTCAGCAGAACAGAAGAAAAGCACTTAAAGCATTTAGATGCAGTAGTGAGAAGATTACAACAAGAGAAATTGTTGATCAATGTGAAGAAATCGTCATTTATGAGGACAAAACTCATTTATTTGGGTGTTTTTATCTCTGCAAATGAGTTGAAAATGGATCCGGAAAAGATAAAGGCAATTAAAAATTGGTCATCGTTGAAGAGTGTGTTTAAAGTTCGAAGCTTTCATGGTTTGGATAGCTTCTATAGGAAATTCATCTGAAACTTTAGTGGAATTAGTGCACCAATCATGGATACGATGAAGAAAAGACATAAATCTTTTCACTAGACGGAGGAGGCAGAGATGAGTTTCAATCTACTGAAGAAGAAGATCATTGAGCAACCAATTCTGGTTTCGCCAGATTTCAGCAAGACGTTCCAGGTCAAGTGTGATGCGAGTGGATTTGCAATTGGAGCAGTCTTGAGCCAAGACGATAGGCCGGTCACATATTTCAGTGAAAAACTGAATGAAGCGAAGAATAAGTACTCCACATATGACAAGGAATTCTATGCAGTCATACAAGTGCTGAAGAAATGGAGACATTATTTGGCTCCTAAAGAGTTTGTTTTGTACAGTGATAATCATGCTTTACAATTCGTCACTCAAAAGGAGAAGTTGAACCAAAAACATGCTAAATGGGTTGAATTCATGCAGAATTTTACTTTTGTAACTAAGCATATTTCTGGAATTGCTAACAAAGTTGTTGATGCTTTGAGCAGGAAATGCTTGCTTATGCAGGAATTCAGAGTCAAGACTTTGGGTTTTGATAACCTCAAAGAAATGTACAGGGATGATCCAGATTTCAAGGAGGCATATGAGGCATCTGAGAATCTAGTTCTCAAGGATAGAAGCCAATGGAATGAATACATGATCCAGGATGGATTATTGTTCAGGGAAAATCAGCTATGTATTCCAAAATGCTCCATGAGGGAGAATTTGTTGAAGGAAAAACACAGTGGAGGATTGGCCGGACACTTTGGTCATGAAAAGATGCTCTAAAAGTTGAATGGCTCATATTTTTGGCCAGGGATGAGAACATATGTTAAGAAATTTGTGGACAGGTGCAAAATTTGTCAGCACACGAAAGGAAAAAGGTAGAATGCAGGATTATAACAACCATTTCCCATACTTGAAAGGCCATGGGATGCAGTGAGCATGGATTTTATATTGGGACTGCCAAGAACCCAAAGAGGATATGATTCAATCTTTGTGGTAGCCGATAGATTTTCAAAAATGGCACACTTCATACCATGCCAGAAAACCAATGACACAACTCATATTACGAACCTATTTTTCAAGGAAGTCATTAGACTTCACGGCTTACCAAGGAGTATCGTTTCTGATCGAGATACCAAGTTCATAGGACATTTCTGGAGGACTTTATGGAAGAAGTTGGGGACAAGTTTGTCTTTCATCTCAGCGTATCATCCTCATACGAATGGACAGACAAAGGTCGTAAATAGGAGCTTGGGAGATTTTCTAAGAATCTTAGTGACTGAACACCACAGTTAGTGGGATCACATTTTGCCATAGGTGGAATTCGCTTATAATGATTCACTCAATAGAATCACAGGGCGGAGTCCATTCCAGATTGTGTATGGAATGTATCCAAGGGGAGTTTCTAAATTGAAATATTTGGAACAAAATGAATTTATGAGTGCCAGTGCAGAGGAATTTGCAGAAGGAATGAAGGAACTTCACAAATGAATCAAGGGGCAATTGCAGAGTATAAGTCAATGATACAAGTGGAGAGCAGATCAACACATGTGAGAACTTCAATTTAAAGTTGGTGATATGATTCTTGCACATATGAGGAAGGAGAGGTTCCCAAGGGGAACATATAATAAACTGAAGATGAAAAAGATTGGACCGTGCAAGGTCATAAGGAAATTTGGGGCAAATGCATATGATATTGAATTACTCGATGGGGTCGAAATCTCACCGATATTCAATGTTGCGGATTTGTACCCTTACAGAGATGAAGAAGTAGGAATAGAAAATGAACAGAATGAGGTTCAATGGTCAAAACAAATGCCTGTAGTTGAAAATCTGCAGATGGAAAGAATAATTGATAAGAGGATTAGCAGAAAGACCAGGAGAAAGGAGTATTTTGAATACTTGGTCAAGTGGAAGGGACATCCAGTTGAAGATACCAGTTGGGAGGATGAAGTAGAAATTCAAAAGCATGGACAGACTATGCAAGAGCTCATGAACAGGATTTCATGAAAATTTTCAAGCGAGGGATTATGATGCAGGAGCATCGTAAGTAGCCATCCAAGTAAGAATAAGGGTGGAAGACAGCTAGAAAAGTGCAGCACACATTTTTCACATTTTGAATTTTTTTTGAAGAATTAATGAGAAGATATTAATGTAGTAGTTAAAAAGGTGTACTTGCATATTGTAAACAAATCTTGAGCGATTTTCTCTCATCTGTCGGATCTAATAAGCATTTAAGTCTGATAAATGTAAAGTAGGTAGATTTAATTTATTAGATTAGATAGTTAGAAGATAGGGGGGAAAACGGATATAGACACCCTCAACCTTGTATTATTGTAACATAGATTATCATTATCATTCAAAATTGATAAGATGGAGAGTTGTAGCAGAGAGTTGTAGAGAAGAACCCATGTACAGGAGCAATTGAGCTAATATATGAAACTTTGACTCACTTTCATGGTGTTATGATGTTTACTGTTTTCCTTTGTTAAATGGTATCTTTACAGTTGTTTTATTTATCTGTTATGCATATCTTTCAAATGTTGTGTTGTATGTATGATTTCATGTTGAATGTATAAAGTCTGCAAGAGGGCTAGAATGAGTTTCAATTGTTTCTCTCTCTGATAATCCCTGCAATGAGTGCAGTGGACGTTCACAAGGTGTGTGTTGACGAGGGTCTGAGTTTTATCTCAGAAAGCTCAGGAGAGATACCATTGTTCTCATTTCAGTTGAAATGCAGGTGAAGAACATAGTCGTGCAAGGTGTGCGCAGGCTAGTTGAAACCTTAGAAGTTATCAACTAAGGTGAAGGTTGAAGGACTATTGTTGCAAAGACTGCACAGGGTCAAAGATTCAAATAACCAGAAGTTATTTGAAAGTTTGTCGCAAGGAGTGCGAGTAGGAAACCCTTTTGGAAGCCTTGAGTTTGGAAGGGAAATCTCAGGAGGGATAACACCTTTGCACATTTCAAAGGAAGGAAAAAAATGAACCACTTCAAAGGGGGACGGAAATCGAAGCTGTCGTATAGATATTAAGTTCAGGTGGAAGAACACTGAGCCATTTTGGCTAGAGATCCTTGAGAAGAATGAATCGAGCTGTCAGAATTCTCTATGGAGAACTCTCGAAGTTGTGAGGACCATAGGATCCAGTGAAGCTGGAAGGTGGTTAGGAGTTGGAAGAACTCACCACCCTAGCATAATGAATCAACATGAGCTGTCGATCTCGTCTCAACTCACGTCATCGGATCATATCACGAATTTGAGGATCATGAGTTTGGAGGGAAGACCAAATATCTTTGGTTTCATGAAGTCCCTATTTGCGAGGAATAGGGAAGAATATCCAGGCTGTTAGATCCAAGCCCCGGGAGAGCCGTGGGATCAGAACTTTCATGGTTATCACCTATCGGGGGTTTGGAACTTGAGAGAGTTTCTTTTTTACTGCAGAATTCATGAAGTGTCGAGCGCCGAGAGCTCGTGCAAACACGTGTCGCATCCGTAAGTGGGGATCACATGGATGATAGGTGGCGTGACAATAAAACACCCAGAGAAAGGTGGAAGTCGTGACAGGTGGTGAACATGTGTCGTTTGGAAAGAGTCAACCCATCGTTGACTTATCACAAGTGGAGAATTCACAAAGGAGGAGAAGGAGGAATCAACACTTCAACTCGCGAAGCTGCGAAGTTGCGAGGGGTGTTAGAGTTAAGCCCTAGCGGGTGGTCGCTTGAAGAAGCGCTAACGAGGAAGGAGCCACACCCATATCGTCATCTCAGGTATCAGAGGTTTGTGAAATAAGAGTAAAGGGTATTCGACTCACGAACTCGTGAGTGGCGACAGGCACTCGCATTAAGGCTCGGTTGTGGTCGCAAGGGGATGTGAGGTTCGCGCCTGGTGTTAAGTTGCGCAGGGTGGGTTTTCACGAAAGACCTATGGATTGAATTCGTGAGGTTCCAACAGTAGCCCAAAGAGCCACTTCATCTTGAGGAGATTAGAACGATCCTATGCGGATCTCAGCCCGAGGGCAAGGGGGTTTGCATCATGGATGGCAGGAGATTATTCATCTGACAGTCTCCCATCATCATGGTTGGACCAACTTGGCATTGCCTCCTCCACCACCTGTAAATCCAAATTCTCAAATTTCCCCTATACATTCACCTGTTCAGTCCTCTCATGCTAGCGAACGGCTTAAAACCGAGGCCCCCCATGTGTAAGACAAAGTTAAAGTTGTTGCTTTCCCCTCATCTCCTTCAAATGACTTAGCAAAGTTAGTGTCCTCCCATATGCACCCGAGGGATGATTGTTCCCATGTTATTAGTCGGATTAATCCTCAAGGTTCGAATCAACCTAAGGAAAATTATGGGAAGTCCAAAGGGGATAGCAGTGATAGAAGAAGGATTGCCTCTCAAAGTGGAAAATATGGATTTTAATTTATGTGTTTATGGTTGATTTGTTGAAGACAATGGACTGCAGAGAGTTTTGGACAACAAGCTATTTTTTTGGGATAATGTGGTTAATTTCATGTTTTGGACGTGGTTGAATTATTTCTGATATTTAATATTCAAATTTTGGAGATATTTATGGGAGCTACAAGGAGGCATGTGTTAAAATGTTTATCTAATTGTGTTTATTTTTGTAAAGAAATAAAAGGGAGTCACAAGGGGTCCCACCTGCTTAGTTATTATTTAATAAAGACCCTTAATTATTATTATTACTTCCCCTAAAATAAAATTAGTTAAGTTTAATTAACTTAACTAAAGGAGGTAGTTGAACTACTTCAATTGATTTGGAATGCATAAAAGCTAAATGAGAAGAAAGAGTAGAAAGAGAAAGAAATACTAAGGTTTTCTCTTGTGTTTTCATGAGATAGTTTAGTTTTCATTCATTCTTCAGTTCATTAAAGGCTTAATTCTATTTTTTGACAGCAGGGTCCTATTGTAGACAACAAGGTTCAAATTTGAACCATATCATTCATATGCTTTTTCATAGGTGTTGATTTATCTTTGATAGTCTGTGTATACTTGTATGTTTATGGATTGAGTTTCATAGCTGATAAAGGATATTGTGCAGAGTCAAATTGGCAGTAGTCTGTGGCAAGTTGATCCAAATTTTAAAGTTTAGTTTTTACTTCTTGTCAAAGTCCTTTTGTATGGTTTTCATCGGGGATATCTAAATTTGACTTTGGTCCATGCCCTCATAGGGATTTTGTAAAGAGAAGGACACTTTGATTTCTTGGAATGAAATAAAGATATTGTTATTCTGTCTCATTTGTGTTAATCTATGACTTGGTTACTTTTTATTTTATTCTCCACATTTATTTTCTATAATCTGTATATTTTCAGAAAATTATATAAAAATTTTGTATTTTTCAGCAATCTTTTCATTTAAAAAATCAGCCTAAGCCTTGGTAATTAATACTTGTAGATTGGGAAATACTTTTTGAGGCTATAAAACATAGGGTGATATTCCCAACTATCTTGTCTTATCCAGGAAGGATTTGAAAATGATTGAGTAAGATAATTCATATCTTTTCCTCAACAAGCATGTTATCTATTATCTTAGTCGAGGCCTGGTTGGACCATAACTCAACTACTCTCATGTTGAGAAACTTACTTTGGCATCTTTCCACACTATCCAGTGGTTTCATCACTATATATTGCTTCACAAAACCACCATCATTTTCATCTTCAACCCTTTCCAATATGTGTTAACATGACGGTTCATTGGCGGAAAGATCAGTAGATGGATAGTTATCCTACATGAGTTTGACTTGGATTTTGTTTCTACGAAATATAAGTCATTGGTCTTTCCCAAACTAATTTTGGAACTACCGATCGAGTCTGGTGATATTATTCCCAAAGAGTCACCTATCAATGGAGATCTTTTTCTAATTGCATCTTCGGACCCATGGCATGGATATATACTTGTGTATCTTCAGAATTTGAAGTGCCCCGCTTCTGCTTCTCGTGATGAGCGTCGACGAATTTGACACCAACCGTGAAACTATCTTATACTCGATGACACTTTGTATCGTTGAGGTGTAGATTGAATTCTTCGATGATGTTTCACACACGAAGAAGAATAGATCATTTTGAACAACTGTCACACCAGAGCATGTGGTGGTCATTTTTCTTGGGTTGGAAACAACCCAAAAGTTTCTATGTGCAAGTTACTTTTGGCCCTCGTTAATCAAGTATTATGTGGAGGCGGTCAAGAAGAACCATCCATGCCAGATCTTCTGTTGGAATATGCGAGCACACCCTACTCCTATGTTTCCATTCATTGTTGTTGGTCCTTTCACCAAGTGGGGTATTGACTTTACTACATGTCACCCGACTTCATACAGGGGGCATCATTACATCATCATAGTAGTAGACTACTTCATGAAGTGGGTCGAAGTTATGTCAACATTTAGAAATGATGGAGAAACCACATCCCTTTTCATTTTTAATTATATAGTAGCAAGGTTTGGTATCCTGAAAGAGATTTTCACTGACCATGGAAGTCACTTCCAAAATAAAATGATGACTGAATTAACGTCAAATATTGGGTTCAAATAGGAACATTCATCACCCTACTACCCACAAGAGAATGGTCAGGTTGAAGCTGTGAATAAGTCTCTTAAGACTATTATTCAGTGGACGATCAATTCTACCAAGTCAAATTGGCATTTGATGTTGTATTCAGTGTTGTGGGCCTATCAAACATCTATGAATATTGCCATTGTTGTTTCACCTTTTCAACTCGTATATGGGCTGGAACTAGTCTTACTTATTGAATGTTAAATCCCTTCTTTAAAGTTGGTTGTGGAGTTATTGTCGGACACTTCACCGCTTGAGGAATGCCTTCTATATCTCACGCAGATCGATGAACAACATCTTGATGCAGCCTTAGCCAACAAGGATCATAAGAAATGAGTCAAGTGTCAGTATGATGTTTCTGTTCTCCCTCAGATTTTCTCTAAAGGAAATCTTGTCCTGGTCTATGATCAAGACAAATATCCCCTGGGGGCAGTAAATTTCAAACCCATGTGGTTCGGACCTTTCATTGTGAAAGAGGTCTTAGAGACAGTTTCTTACCATCTGGTTGATTTTGAGGGCAATTATTTAGTGGAGCCTAGAAATGGGCTCTACCTTAAGAATTACTACTCTTAGGTTGGTCACCTGGGTGGCTTCTTGTATATATGTATCGTCTCTTATATTTTTTTTTGTCTTTTTTGTCTTATGGACGTGTAGTTATTTATGTCTTATTTTTCACTATGGCATATGTCAAGTAAATCAAAGGTTTACTTTGGGTTCGTGGACGACAATATTCAACACACTCGAAGGCTTGCTTCCGTAGCTTGGGTGATTTTCACACCTGGAGGCCAATTTCTAAATTTCGGAGGTATTTTTCTAGATGACGCAACCAATAATGTTGTCAAGTACTGCGTAGTGATAGAATTTATACATTATTCTTTGTCACGTGGCATTTATTGCCTCTAGGTTTACTTAGATGCTCAACTAGTTGTGTCCTAGTTAAATGGGGTTTACCACGTTTATGATCCCACTCTTCATCGATGATTCCTTAGGGTACGTCTCTTGGAATTATCTTTTGATTACATTACATATATCCATGTTCCTAGGATATTTAATCATTGAATAGATACTCTAGCTAATCAAGTTTTAGATTGGCATGTTGCTCACATATAAAAAGAAAAGCACACACATACACATGTAAATACATTTGTAAAAAAAGTTATACATAAAGAAAGAAATATGTTTATACAATATATATGTGTGTGTGTGTGTGTGTGTGTGTGTGTGTCCAAAAAAAGTGTAATGAGTACAAAAGTGGGCATGAAATCCTCAAAAGTCATCGGTCTACATCGTTGGGATTACGCCCTCAAAAAACATATATAGTACAAAAAGTTCCCTCGACACGTAAATGGTTTGACGCTATCTAAAGTATAGGCTTATTTTCTCTGCTGTAGTGAAAAACAAGATTCACAAGACACTGAAATAACTGGACCTAGGTCCAAGGCACCCCTACTACGTGTGGCTGCATAGCCGGGGGGAGATCCTCGATCTCAGTCATAGCAACGTCATAAGTGAGAGCAGTGAGATTCCACTCCACTAGTCGTAAGACTCTATCAACCTATCTGTCTGGGGGTCCTCCCACAGTTGTTGGTCCTCCTACTACTATTGGTCTTACCTCTAATCGAGGAATACGTAGAGTCCTGGAAAAGTATGTACATAATAGATTCACGAGTTAGTACTCTACATACACATAAAAATGATATATATTAAAATTGAAAATTTAATAAACTTCAAAAATATATGTTACCTATCTTGCCACACTCTTCGTCAGGAGGCACAGGCATGTCTGGATCTCTAAGGAAGATGATCCTTGCATAGGGATAATCCTCGATAACTGGGATCTGACGTTCCCACTAGTCAAAAAAATTGTCTTCGAAGGCCTCTACAGTCCCCCCTCCACCCTGTCTAAGAAGTAAAACTTCCCACCTACTCATTGTTGGGAAATAGGCTACATGCCCCCATACTATCTCTCTAGGACTGAGACTAGGCACCCTCTCAAAGAAGAAGGAGCCTAAGATGGTACCAAACCCAAATTTATTGTTGGTATGCCTACGACACTATGTGAGTTGTCTCTTCATGCATATAAGCATGGTGGTACTCTAGTCAAAGATTGTTTCCTCCAAACACTGAACTATACAGTGCATATGTGTGTGTGAGGCCTGATGGAGTTTCGTAGATCCAATAATTTGCTCGATAATAAGTAGGATCACTCATAGAGAGAGGTTGGTGATCTTGCGAATTATCACTTGAGAACCGACTTTCTTAGTACCATCTTCACAATACATGTTGATATAGTCCTCAATGTTGAATGGCCCCAGAGGAAAGGTCCTCAAGTTGTCTAGTTCCCCTCTTATTGAGAGGCCAATTAGAAAGTAGATGTCTTATGTAGTCAGGGTTAGTGATTGACCCTCCAGCATAAAAGATTCTACATCAGAATGTCAATACTCCACAAGAGCGTTAACCAGCCTCGATTGTGCCCTCATAAACAAACACTGGAAGAATTTCCATAGACCACACTGTTTCAGTGAGGCGATAGCCATAGGGTCCTCCTTGACCAAGATATCTATCTCCTCATGTTCTTTCTCCCTCCACTGAACATATATCCCATCACATAAAAATTGGAGAGGAGTTAATACTTGAATTTTTATTTTTTCAATACAGAGGGAGGTGTACACGGGTTGTTTACTACACAGTTTTGTATGTACGTGGGTTGTTTATTATTATTCCCAAGTACATACGTGGGTTGGCCTTGGACAACCCGTGTACATGCAGACACGACCCTTTTACAATGGTGCGCCCATCCCAAACTTAAAACTGACTTAAAAAGAAAGAATTGGAATGCAATAGGAAGTTTTTTGTACTTACTTGGTGCAAGTAGGAGGGTGTTTCATCCACCGTAGCTCCTAAAATTCACTCTTTTGACAAAGGGGTTTTTTGACCTTTTTGTTAATTTCCAATTTGCAATGGTGAAAATGAGTTGTCTACTTCTATTTATAGACTTTTTTTTACCCTTTTTTCCTCTTTTTGGTCCCCTTTGTCACTTTTTCTCTCTTGGTGGCTACTCGAATTCAATTTTGAGTTATCTATTAGTCATTTTGGTACTTTTCTCCTTTTGGTTTGGTGATTATTTTTGGGATTGGTTACATTTTCGTCATCCCTTTGTAAAAGACATTTTTTCCAACTTTTTCATATAAGTTAGGGTTTCATTCCCACTTTCTGCATCCCATTGTCTTTTCCAATTTTCCATAGGGATGTACCCACCGAAATGCGACACAAAACATTCTTTGCTACTTTAGAAGTGTCGTAATTAGGTGGTAGAGACTACCTCTACATAGGTTCCCTAAGTAGATCCTTTGCTGCATTTTGGCGTCCATGCTGTCAGTTTTGAATATAGGCTTGGGAGTCCTCGATTAGTCTCTTCATGATTACATATATAAGCCTCATTCACTTTGCTAATAATCAATCTTGGCCTTACCCTCGGGACTTCCTAATGAGCATGCTTTGTTGTCTTTAAATCTCTCTTTAAAATTTGAAAGAAACATCCAACAAGAATATATTTATTCTTTTTGATCTTGTCTGGATTACTTGAGAAAAGTAGCCCCCTGGAGTCTTCTTTAATCCCTTTTCAAACTCTCTAAAATTGAAAATATTGTCGAGCAATCTTGGTGCCCTTCACGCTCTCCAAACTCAAATTTGAAGGCACATCTGTTCAGCAGTAGTTTACCATTTTTTCGATTTGGATGGCTAATTTTATGAATAAAGGTATGCTCTAGGAACTTTGGTTCACTAGAAGAGTATTCTCAGGTGTAATTTTAACCCTTTTTCGGGCCTGAGGGACTAAATTTTCGAAAAAAGAACATTTTCCTTGGTTTTGGTTTATCACGTTTTTTCGGGCCTTGGAAGTTACTTATGAAAAAGGAACCCCCCAGAGTCCATAGTTAATCTCTTTTCATACTCCCTAAAATTGAAAAGATTACCGAGTGACCTTGTTCCTTCACACTCGTTAAATTGGTCTAGAAGAACATCTACTTGGCACAAGTTTAACCCTTTTTCCAGCCAGTAGATTATTGCGAAAAAACGTACACCTCGGGATATTCGTCTCGCCAGGAGAGTTCTCCTTAGTTTATTTTATACTTTTTCAGGCTAAGGAGACTAAACTCATAAAAAGTTTGTGATTCCATAGTTAATCTCTTTTTAGACTCCTTAAAATTGAAAATATAGTTGAGTGATCTTGTCTTTGTCACACTCGTTAAAATGGTTTTGAAAAGACGTCTTTTCGATGCAATTTTAACCCTTTTTCGAGCCGTTTGGACTAACTACAAAAAATTTACTCCCTAGAGTCTTCTTTAACATTTTTTCAGACTCTCTAAACATGAAAAAACTACCGAGATTACCTTCTCTGGGCTCGTAAAAATTTACATAGAAGGGGTCTTGCTGAGTCATGCTTAATCATATTATGGGTCTCATCTTTGCATATTTGGCCTAATTCTGGCTCCATGTTTCTCTCAACTGAACCTTTGAATCATTCCTTATACACAAGACTTGCAACACTTTTTTCCTCTCCGATATGACACCTTGACCCATGGAGGAATTTTCCCTGAGTGTCCTTATCCTACACATGTCTCCTTGCCTTGAGCATTAGTATGTTCCATGGGCCTTGAACCATTTTTCTTTCTCGTGACACTCATTCCTCCTTTGTAACGTAGCATTCTTTTATTCTTTTTCAAGCTCGTTTAAAAATTGAAAAGACAAAAAAAATCAAAAATTCCAAAAAGAGGGGACGGGAAATATACATTATTTTTTTGGAAGCAAAGATAGTCTCCCTTAGACATATCACATCCTTTCATTTGTTCGTCAAGCATTAGGATCTAGTATGACCTTAATAAGTTGTTATCGCTACATAGAGTTGTGTCCTCCTCCATTTGGTTACTCTTCCAAACATATGGAGAGTTTGTGGTGCCTCCTGAATCACAGGATTATGTCAATGTTACGTTGCCTGAGTCTGATCATCTTTCGTTCTTTTTTCCAAGGGGTGTTTTACCCAACCTGAGTCAGAATTTCTGTGGTTTTTCTCTTGACTTTCATGAGTCATCCATCTTGAGAGTCTAGTCAAGTCCAGATTCAAAATCGACAAAGTTCTATGCCTGATCATCGATATCCTCCAGTCTTTTCCCGACATCTTGTCGAAGGCCTCAAAGTAGTGAGTCTTAAATTCCCATTGTACTCCTACATTATTTTTGAATATCTTGAAGTTGTTTCTCGAGCTATAAAGTCTCCATCTCCAGTCGAAGACATCACTAGCTTCATGAAGATGCATATTGTACTTGTATATCTTTGACTTATTTTGATATGTATATCCATTGTGTATTGCTCGCAGCTACACTTTATATAGTTATATGACATGGATATGAAATGTAATTGATTGGAAGCCATGATTTAGTTCATCCCGAGCATGGGTGTACCCTCCTCAGAGAAACAATTGTTGTTTTGCAGATGACACCTCCCGAACTCTGGCCCCCAGATCACTCGATTCCATGCATTCTCATTGGTGAAGATATTGTAATGTATTTCCACCATCATTTTCTCTTCTAACCTCATCCATTAGGGGAATGTGTTATAGCCCTAAAATTCCCTACTCATGCATACATGGCATTGGCCTTCCTACTTGCATAATTTTCCAAATCACTGTTGAGTAACACTATTTTAAAAACCATATTTTGGAGAATTTATGCGCCCTAATGCACTACTTCCCACATACATATGCTTGTTTCATGCTAGAAATCCTGCATACATATGTTGTTTGCACACTAAACATCCTGCATATACCTCCAAAAGTTGCAAAGAATTCGGTGGAATTTATGGGCTATTGGAGGTTTTCCAACCAATTCACCTACCATAGCCCTTCCCCCAACCAAATAACTATCCTTTTGTCATATAAAATGAGGTCTTGGGGTCTCATTCCACAATCAATCATTAGAACAGTGAAACTTTGCCCAAATTCCCTTTCCTTCCTTGCCTAAGTATTTGCATCATTTTGTTAGTTATAGCCTCAACATTCCCTCTCTAGCCTTGTTTGACTAGTTGTGTATGCAAGTCCGCTTTGGGAGGATACTTGCAGCCTTAGGAGCTACAAAGCTTGAGGAGGTCAGCACCAAACGTTGGATTAAGGGTACAATTTCTGACTTACTCTTTCATTGCTTTCTATTCATCTATTTTGGAATGTTTGGGGTAGTGTATAAATTATATTGACTTTTAGGGATTCATTTCTCTAT
>JZKD02S0199196.1:0-22375 GCA_000966675.3 Picea glauca
GGAATGGAGTTATGCAATAATGCCAGAGTGACCTTTTTTTAGCATATTTTCCATGCGACGGGAACTGACGATCTCTGGGGAACTGACGGGGATGCCTTGGAACTTATATTGTTGGACCTCCTGGTTGAATGGCATGGTTAATTCCTTAAAATCCATGAGAATGGGACCCAAAGTTCTTAGCCATTCTACACCCAACACAATGTCACAACCGCCCATGTCGATAGAAAACATATGAGATTTCATGTGGTATTGACCAATTTGGAGACGAACATTTTCACAATGCCTGCCACATTTCATGGACCCGCCATTGGMAATCATGATTTGAAAATTATTGACGACGCGGATATAACAATTATTTTCTTGGTCATGTAGTGATGAATAAAATTATGTGTGCTTCCACTATCAACAAGAATGATGACCTTCCTATGCTTAATGTAACCAATTAGCTTGAGGGTTTGGGGAGCAGAGAAGCCAGTGAGATCATTTAGGGAAATGAACGATTCTACTTTGGGAGGGAGGAGGGAGGGTTCATGTCAGGGGTTCAGTTGACATGGCCACAAGGGGAGCCTCAACATCGTCTTCCGAAACATCCTCCGAGATGGCCATAAAAAGATTTTGTTTCTTACACTTGTGCCTGGGAAAATATTTTTTATCACAATTATAACAAAGGCCTTTGAGTTGGCATTCAACCATTTCTGCCCTGGTCAATTTCTAGATCTTTAGTGGAGTAGAAGGAGGAGTGAGAGTGGTTGGTTTAGTGCGAGGAATAAAGGAGGGTTTTCGGTTTTGAGAAGAGACAACCTATTGTGATTCCTTAGCTCTTTTACTAGTGTCCACCCAAATCTAAGGCTAAGACACAAGGACATGGGCACAAATATCATTCTTGAGGCCACTGATAAAACATTCTTGGAAAAAAGCATTAGACATGCCCTTTGTATGGAAATCTAATCGCTTAAAATAAAATAAAAAGTCTTCCACTATGCTAGATTGTTTCAACTTTTTCAAGTGACCTAAATGGTTGGTGTCAGTGTCAAAGTGCTCATAAAGCTCTGCCACAAAGTGTGTCCAAGCCACATACCCTTGGCGGACATTATTTCTCCATTGCCACCATTGCCAACATTCTTGATCTAGATGGAGAACACAATACCGGAGTTTGGCCAAGTCATTTATAATGCCATCCAAAGAGAAATAATGTTCCATTTGAGTTACCCAGGCAGTGGGATCCAAGCCATAAAAAAATTTCACATCCACACGTAGAAGGCATAGGTCATGTTGAAAGTGATGGGGCTGGAAATTTTGGGAATGAGAGGAAGTTTCACCTTCAGTTTGCAAAGGTGGGTCAGATGAGGGAAGATCTATAGGGATATGCAGCTTGACACAGATCATTTTTGTCATAGGGGTAGACCCAATGTTCAATGCTACAACAACGCACCAAAAAAACCCTAACTACCAGCCCTTTCGACAACACCTACAAAGAAGATGAAGTCTCACCCAAGGTTGAGGTAGGGGTGGTTGCGAGACTCAGGTGTCTCCAACCTTAGCTGGGACAAAGATATGTGATTATAACACTTAGAAATCACATAGCATAGATTATTCATCAATATTCAACCCTTATGATACTTTGCAGATAGCACAAAGCATCACAGTATGTACTTAGATCTAAGATAATTCAACACTTAGCCACAACAAGATAGGTTAGATTCGAAAGATCATGCACTAAGCATCTTACATACTAGATCTAACATTCATTCATATCTCATAAGAACAAAGAATAAATAGATCTATCTAAACACATCAAAGCACTTAGCAGAGGAAGATACAAACACATCAGGTCAAGGCACAGAGCACAACACACAGATTTACCGTGGTTCACCCCCACCCTGGGGCTACATCCACAAAGTCTTCTTCTTTATTAGCATCAGTTAATCAGGTTACAACACATAGCCATCCAAATCCCTCTTCACATAGGAAAGAATATTTGCATAGCTCGCTAGATCCTTCTTCCTTGCACTAAAAGCACATAGCCTTCTACAATATCCTACACTTATCCTCTTACACTGTGCACAAAGCATTTACAATCATTACCAACACTTAGCACAACTCGTAACTCTTCGATCACATAGATCACACTCTATTACTCTTCTCTCTCTTACTTACTTCACCTATACATCTATTTATACATATAAAATTTGCCCTAAGTGTGGGTAAACCCATGGGCTGACATCCCTTTCCCATTACATTATCCCCAAAAACCCAAAAATGACCCAAAAAGAGGTCTAACTTCCATGATTTTCACTTCGTGTTGCGCTCCATCTTTGACAAGCTGTCAAAGTCCCAAAAAGGGTAAAATATGACCAAGTGTTCCTCAAAACTTGGTCAGGGCCAATAGGATCTCAACACTCACCCATGACTCATCCCGAGTCACTCAGGTTTGGGTAACTTTGCCTCAAAGGTCTCGAGCTTGGCTCGAGCTGCTTTGACTTGTCTCCGTGCTACTACTTCTTGCTTAGCGAATTCCTGAACAACCGCTTCATTGATAGGTCCTTCTAGTTGCTTCTTAACTGTAACAACTACTTGTTCTAGTAGTGTTCCTTGGACTTCAATTTCTTCAAACAGTAGGTAGGCCGCCTCCTGGCTTGGCTGGAGTTTCGGGGTGACTTCCATCACTCTATTATGTGTGGTAAGAATAAGTTGTTGGGTAGTGCGTTGTTCTTGGGATCTCTTCATCCTCTCGATGGGTGATAGGAGCTTGAGCTACGCCTATACTGTATCTGCATGCTTCTTTTATTCCTGGAGTTGGGACTCTAGTTTCTTGAACTTTGGGACTTCAGATAGTTTTTCATATATTTGTGCTCTTCTACTACTTAACTGTTTACATTATACATCAAGTGTTTTAATCCTCTTGACGATGCTCTAAGCATTCAATTCTCGTTGGTCGTGCACTTCCTGTGGAGTTTGTGGTATGGTCTGAAGCTCTAAGTCCACGACCCTTTGTTGAAGTTGCTGAATAAATTCAGCCAGCTTCATCACTTGGTGCTCTATGGGCTCTTCGACCTTCTACTCTAAGATGTTCGTAGAGAGAAATGCTCTGTTGGATGCTTCTTCAATTCCTATTTCCTTTGCGAGTAGCTTCTCTTTCTCTTTTTGGATCTTCGCTCTGTCTTCTTCAAATTTTGCTTGGAGAGTATTCTTCTCTTATTGCACGCCTTGGCGTTGCTCAATAATTTCCTCCCATGTTTTCTTTAGGGCCTGGGTGGCCTATTCTTTTTCTTCCTGAGCATGTCGAAGGTGTACTTTGACTGCATAAACAATCTTGCGGAGCTGAACTGATTCATCTCCCACTTCTATTATTCCTTCTGGCAGAGGTGCAGTAGAGATTTCTTGGCTAGACTGGCGCTTGCTATACTCCTTGGAGCGCGATCTCAATTTGGCTATACATTTGTTCCTTATTCACCTCCTACTTCTCTATTATTTCCTTTGAAGCATCATTGACTGTTGCAACAATTAAATCAAAGTCATCCAACGTGAGGGTGGTTCGCATCTTGGTTACAGGGGTTCTTGGTTTCTTTTTGGAGGAATATTTCAGAGGTGAGACCTTCCTTTTCTTCGATGAGTCTTCTTCGTCCCTAGGCGGTGGTANAGACTCAGGTGTCTCCAACCTTAGCTGGGACAGAGATATGTGATTATAACACTTAGAAATCACTTAGCATAGATTATTCATCAATATTCAACCCTTATGATACTTTGCAGATAGCACAAACCATCACAGTATGTACTTAGATCTAAGATAATTCAACACTTAGCCACAACAAGATAGGTTAGATTCGAAAGATCATGCACTAAGCATCTTACATACCAGATCTAACATTCATTCATATCTCATAAGAACAAAGAATAAATAGATATATCTAAACACATCAAAGCACTTAGCAGAGGAAGATACAAACACATCAGGTCAAGGCACAGAGCAAAACACACAGATTTACCGTGGTTCACCCCCACCCTGGGGCTACGTACACAAAGTCTTCTTCTTTATTAGCATCAGTTAATCAGGTTACAACACATAGCCATCCAAATCCCTCTTCGCATAGGAAAGAATATTTGTGTAGCTCGCTAGATCCTTCTTCCTTGCGCTATAAGCACAGAGCCTTCTACAATATCCTACACTTATCCTCTTACAGTGTGCACAAAGAATTTACAATCATTACCAACACTTAGCACAACTCGTAACTCTTCGATCACATATATCACACTCTATTACTCTTCTCTCTCTTACTTAATTCACCTATACATCTATTTATACATATAAAAGTGGCCCTAAGTGTGGGTAAACCCATGGGCTGACATCCCTTTCCCATTACATTATCCCCAAAAACCCAAAAATGACCCAAAAAGAGGTCTAACTTCCATGATTTTCACTTCGTGTTGCGCTCCATCTTTGACAAGCTGTCAAAGTCCCAAAAAGGGTAAAATATGACCAAGTGTTCCTCAAAACTTGGTCAGGGCCAATAGGCTCTCAACACTCACCCATGACTCGTCCCGAGTCACTCAGGTTTGGGTAACTTTTCCTCAAAGGTCTCGAGCTTGGCTCGAGCTGCTTTGACTTGTCTTCGTGCTACTACTTGTTTCTTAGCGAATTCCTGAACAACCGCTTCATTGATAGGTCCTTCTAGTTGCTGCTTAACTGTAACAACTACTTGTTCTAGTAGTGTTCCTTGGCCTTCAATTTCTTCAAACAGTAGGTAGGCCGCCTCCTGGCTTGGATGGAACTTCGGGGTGACTTCCATCACTCTATTATGCGTGGTAAGAATAAGTTGTTGGGTAGTGCGTTGTTCTTGGGATCTCTTCATCCTCTCGATGGGTGATAGGAGCTTGAGCTACGCCTATACTGTATCTGCATGTTGCTTTTATTCCTGGAGTTGGGACTCTAGTTTCTTGAACTTTGGGACTTCAGATAGTTTTTGATATATTTGTGCTCTTCTACTACTTAACTGTTTACATTCTACATTAAGTGTTTTAATCCTCTCGACGATGCTCTAAGCATTCAATTCTCATTGGTCGCGCACTTCCTGTGGAGTCTGTGGTATGGTTTGAAGCTCTAATTCCACGACCCTTTGTTGAAGTTGCTGAATAAATTCAGCCAGCTTCATCACTTGGTGCTCTATGGGCTCTTCGACCTTCTGCTCTAAGATGGTCATAGAGAGAAATGCTCTGTTGGATGCTTCTTCAATTCCTATTTCCTTTGCGAGTAGCTTCTCTTTCTCTTTTTGGATCTTCGCTCTTTCTTCTTCAAATTTTACTTGGAGAGTATTCTTCTCTTATTGCATGCCTTGGCGTTGCTCAATAATTTCCTCCCGTGTTTTCTTTAGGGCCTGGGTGGCCTATGCTTTTTCTTCCTGAGCATGTCGAAGGTGTACTTTGACTGCATAAACAATCTTGCGGAGCTGAACCGATTCATCTCCCACTTCTATTATTCCTTCTGGCAGAGGTGCAGTAGAGATTTCTTGGCTAGACTGGAGTGCTAGCTATACTCCTTGGAGCACAATCTCAATTTGGCTATACATTTGTTCCTTATTCACCTCCTACTTCTCTATTATTTCCTTTGAAGCATCATTGACTGTTGCAACAATGAAATCAAAGTCATCCAACGTGAGGGTGGTTCTCATCTTGGTTACAGGGGTTCTTGGTTTCTTTTTGGAGGAATATTTCAGAGGTGAGACCTTCCTTTTCTTCGATGAGTCTTCTTCGTCCCTAGGCGGTGGTACTTCGACTTTCTGTTGTTCAATTTCTGTACCTTCTTTTTCATCACCTTATTCATCTAGTGTAATGGAAGCCGTTCTTACAAATAGGCTGTCAACATCCTCAACTTCTTTAGTCTTCTTCATCGTCTTTGCTTTCTTTGTCTTACTGGGCCTAGNTACTTTGCAGATAGCACAAAGCATCACAGTATGTACTTAGATCTAAGATAATTCAACACTTAGCCACAACAAGATAGGTTAGATTCGAAAGATCATGCACTAAGCATCTTACATAACAGATCTAACATTCATTCATATCTCATAAGAACAAAGAATAAATAGATCTATCTAAACACATCAAATCACTTAGCAGAGGAAGATACAAACACATCAGGTCAAGGCACAGAGCACAACACACAGATTTACCATGGTTCACCCCCACCCTGGGGCTACGTCCACAAAGTCTTCTTCTTTATTAGCATCAGTTAATCAGGTTACAACACATAGCCATCCAAATCCCTCTTCGCATAGGAAAGAAGATTTGCGTAGCTCGCTAGATCCTTATTCCTTACGCTAAATGCACAGAGCCTTCTACAATATCCTACACTTATCCTCTTACAGTGTGCACAAAGCATTTACAATCATTACCAACACTTAGCACAACTCGTAACTCTTCGATCACATAGATCACACTCTATTACTCTTCTCTCTCTTACTTACTTCACCTATACATCTATTTATACATATAAAAGTGGCCCTAAGTGTGGGTAAACCCATGGGCTGACATCCCTTTCCCATTACATTATCCCCAAAAACCCAAAAATGACCCAAAAAGAGGTCTAACTTCCAAGATTTTCACTTCGTGTTGCGCTCCATCTTTGACAAGCTGTCAAAGTCCCAAAAAGGGTAAAATATGACCAAGTGTTCCTCAAAACTTGGTCAAGGCCAATAGGCTCTCAACACTCACCCATGACTCGTCCCGAGTAACTCAGGTTTGGGTAACTTTGCCTCAAAGGTCTCGAGCTTGGCTCGAGCTGCTTTGACTTGTCTCCGTGCTACTACTTCTTGCTTAGCGAATTCCTAAACAACCGCTTCATTGATAGGTCCTTCTAGTTGATGCTTAACTGTAACAACTACTTGTTCTAGTAGTGTTCCTTGGCCTTCAATTTCTTCAAACAGTAGGTAGGCCGCCTCTTGGCTTGGCTGGAGTTTCGGGGTGACTTCCATCACTCTATTATGCGTGGTAAGAATAAGTTGTTGGGTAGTGCGTTGTTCTTGGGATCTCTTCATCCTCTCGATGGGTGATAGGAGCTTGAGCTACGCCTATACTGTATCTGCATGCTGCTTTTATTCCTGGAGTTGGGACTCTAGTTTCTTGAACTTTGGGACTTCATATAGTTTTTCATATATTTGTGCTCTTCTACTACTTAACTGTTTACATTCTACATTAAGTGTTTTAATCCTCTCGACGATGCTCTAAGCATTCAATTCTCGTTGGTCGCGCACTTCCTGTGGAGTCTATGGTATGGTCTGAAGCTCTAATTCCACGACCCTTTGTTGAAGTTGCTGAATAAATTCAACCAGCTTCATCACTTGGTGCTCTATGGGCTCTTCGACCTTCTGCTCTAAGATGGTCGTAGAGAGAAATGCTCTGTTGGATGCTTCTTCAATTCCTATTTCCTTTGCGAGTAGCTTCTCTTTCTCTTTTTGGATCTTCGCTCTGTCTTCTTCAAATTTTGCTTGGAGAGTATTCTTCTCTTATTGCACGCCTTGGCGTTGCTCAATAATTTCCTCCCRTGTTTTCTTTAGGGCCTGGGTGGCCTATKCTTTTTCTTCCTGAGCATGTCGAAGGTGTACTTTGACTGCATAAACAATCTTGCGGAGCTGAACTGATTCATCTCCCACTTCTATTATTCCTTCTGGCAGAGGTGCAGTAGAGATTTCTTGGCTAGACTGGAGTGCTTTCTATACTCCTTGGAGCACAATCTCAATTTGGCTATACATTTGTTCCTTATTCACCTCCTACTTCTCTATTATTTCCTTTGAAGCATCATTGACTGTTGCAACAATGAAATCAAAGTCATCCAACGTGAGGGTGGTTCACATCTTGGTTACAGGGGTTCTTGGTTTCTTTTTGGAGGAATATTTCAGAGGTGAGACCTTCCTTTTCTTCGATGAGTCTTCTTCGTCCCTAGGCGGTGGTACTTCGACTTTTTGTTGTTCAATTTCTGTACCTTCTTTGTCATCACCTTATTCATCTAGTGTAATGGAATTCGTTCTTACAAATAGGCTGTCAACATCCTCAACTTCTTTAGTCTTCTTCATCGTCTTTTCTTTCTTTGTCTTACTGGGCCTAGGTGTATCCTACACAGTTCCGGGGCTGTCGATGTCGGACATTTCTGCGAGGTCTACTGAAACAAGGAGGTCCACTGACCATTCCTTGATGATCTCTTCCAGGTCTTCTTCTGTTAGCTTATAATAGGATCGAAGCTGTTCCTGTTTCTCATCAGTGCGTGGGGTTAGGTATATAAGGTGGTGGTCCACGTTGAACTTTATCAGAGGTCGAAATCTCTGTAAAGTGTTCAGGGTTATGCGAGGTTCACTCCTTATGGCTGTTTTCAATTGGTTATAATACACGTGGAAAACAAAATTTGATTTCCATTGCTTGCTTATGTCGTTCGAGTACCATAATGTACTGAACTTTGTGGCTAGTGGCTCAAAGGGGTCAAGGTCTAGGAAAGTTGCGCCTTCCGGTATCTCCCATGAAACAAAAGCGATTAGTATCAGGAGCCAGCTAAAATGGAATTCATGCCCCTAATCCTGGTATTCCCTGTAGTCAATCTCGAGTTGATTCACCAGGTACTTCACCTAGTTCATCTATAGTCCCTCTACGCACTTTCCTGCGAGGTCAACTACAAAGCCAGATACTTGTGTTAGTCAATTATTGCGTACCAATTTCCCTGCGATCATTTGGCATGCGAGGCGCACTGCACTGCTTTCAATAGAAGCTACCTTGTAGCCTCGCATCTTTCTCAACATCTCCATAGGCTTCTTTGATCTTCTGCGTAAGAGCGCGGTCTGCTATCTTTCCAAGATAGTACTCATGGGGATCAGGGCCCTGCATGCTAAGCCTGATGATTCTATTGATCATCGTTGAATCAATATTTTTATGATGTTCTAATCACAGGTATCCTCTGTGGTAACTTGCTAGTAGCAATTTTACACAAGAATTCAGTTCCTGGTGTCTACCGAAGTGCGGTATTTTTATAACGTTGAGAAAAGTATATTGCGCGAGGTTCATCATCCATTTCTGAGGGATGAGATTCTAATTCTTTCCCTTAGTTCTTGTCAAGTACTTATATGGTGTGAGCATGCTGTAAAATTTATAGTCCCCAAGGTTGAAATCGCAAAACTTCAATGCTGTAACCTTGTCCTGATCTGCGCAGTAGGTGCGTACTCCTTTCGGTAGATATGCAGTGACTAGGGTGTATTCAAAGTCTCTAGGGACACTGTCCCTATTAATCTCACCTCTCAGAGGGGGTATGTAAGCTGGTAGAATGGATGGCACTAACTTCACGTTGGCTATGTTGTCCTTATGCTTAGTTCTCCTCTTTGTGCCGACTCGAGATGTTCCTGCTCGAGCAGTCGACAGGGAGGCTTTCACCCCTCTCGTCGATGATGCTTGGAATCCGGTGGACATTATTTTTTCTGAAATGACTCTCTCAGTAATTAAATCGAGAAGCACGTTTGTGACAGATTCCTCAAGTGCGGTGAGCTCATCGGACATACACACTTGGGAAAGATAATCAGGGTCATGATGATCTCAAAATACTACACTAGGATGAACA
This sequence comes from Picea glauca, assembly GCA_000966675.3. Lineage (NCBI taxonomy): Eukaryota > Viridiplantae > Streptophyta > Pinopsida > Pinales > Pinaceae > Picea > Picea glauca. The sequence goes on from JZKD02S0199196.1 coordinate 9,587, forward strand.
ATCTGCTTGCAATGATCACTGTATATAATCACTAGTTCTGTGGGCTTCAACTTTTCAGTTGGAAAAAGTGTTCTTCGGGTCTGACGCGATGAGCTAAATAGGAAATTCGTCAATGGTCTGCTTGCAACGGGTATGAAGNTGTCGATGTCGGACATTTCTGCGAGGTCTACTGAAACAAGGAGGTCCACTGACCATTCCTTGATGATCTCTTCCAGGTCTTCTTCTGTTAGCTTATAATAGGATCGAAGCTGTTCCTGTTTCTCATCAGTGCGTGGGGTTAGGTATATAAGGTGGTGGTCCACGTTGAACTTTATCAGAGGTCGAAATCTCTGTAAAGTGTTCAGGGTTATGCGAGGTTCACTCCTTATGGCTGTTTTCAATTGGTTATAATACACGTGGAAAACAAAATTTGATTTCCATTGCTTGCTTATGTCGTTCGAGTACCATAATGTACTGAACTTTGTGGCTAGTGGCTCAAAGGGGTCAAGGTCTAGGAAAGTTGCGCCTTCCGGTATCTCCCATGCAACAAAAGAGATTAGTATCAGGAGCTAGCTAAAATGGAATTCATTCCCCTGATCCTGGGATTCTCTGTAGTCAATCTCGAGTTGATTCACCAGGTACTTCACCTAGTTCATCTATAGTCCCTCTACGCACTTTCCTGCGAGGTCAACTACAAAGCCAGATACTTGTGTTAGTCAATTATTGCATACCAATTTCCCTGCAATCATTTGGCATGCGAGGCGCACTGCAGTGCTTTCAATAGAATCTACCTTGTAGCCTCTTGCATCTTTCTCAACATCTCCATAGGCTTCTTTGATCTTCTGCGCAAGAGCACGGTCTGCTATCTTTCCAAGATAGTACTCATGGGGATCAGGGCCCTGCATGCTAAGCCTGATGATTCTATTGATCATCGCTGAATCAATAGTTTTACGATGTTCTAACCACAGGTATCCTCTGTGGTAACTTGCTAGTAGCAATTTTACACAAGCATTCAGTTCCTGGTGTCTACCGAAGTGCGGTATTTTCATAACGTTGAGAAAAGTATACTGCGTGAGGTTCATCATCCATTTCTGAGGGATGAGATTCTAATTCTTTCCCTTAGTTCTTGTCAAGTACTTATATGGTGCGAGCATGATGTAAAATTTATAGTCCCCAAGGTTGAAATCGCAAAACTTCAACGCTGTAACCTTGTCCTGATCTGCACAGTAGGTGTGTACTCCTTTCGGTAGATATGCAGTGAATAGGGTGTATTCAAAGTCTCTAGGGACACTGTCCCTATTAATATCACCGCTCAGAGGGGGTATGTAAGCTGGTAGAATGGATGGAACTAACTTCATGTTGGCTATGTTGTCCTTATGCTTAGTTCTCCTCTTTGTGCCGACTCGAGATGTTCCTGCTCGAGCAGTCGACAGGGAGGCTTTCACCCCTCTCGTCGATGATGCTTGGAATCCGGTGGACATTCTTCTTTCTGAAATGACTCTCTCAGTAATTAAATTGAGAAGCACCTCTGTGACAGATTCCTCAAGTGCGGTGAGCTCGTCGGACATACGCACTTGGGAAAGATAATCAGGGTCATGATGATCTCAAAATACTACACTAGGATGAACAATCTACTTGCAATGATCACCGTATATAATCACTAGTTCTGTGGGCTTCAACTTTTCAGTTGTAAAAAGTGTTCTTCGGGTCTGACGCGATGAGCTAAATAGGAAATTCGTCAATGGTCTGCTTGCAACGGGTATGAAGCTTCCATGAACGTTGATCCATCTATTATGGCATGGTCCANTTGCATCTTTCTCAACATCTCCATAGGCTTCTTTGATCTTCTGCGCAAGAGCGCGGTCTGCTATCTTTCCAAGATAGTACTCATGGGGATCAGGGCCCTGCATGCTAAGCCTGATGATTCTATTGATCATCGCTGAATCAATAGTTTTATGATGTTCTAATCACAGGTATCCTCTGTGGTAACTTCCTAGTAGCAATTTTACACAAGCATTCAGTTCCTGGTGTCTACCAAAGTGCGGTATTTTCATAACGTTGAGAAAAGTATACTGCACGAGGTTCATCATCCATTTCTGAGGGATGAGATTCTAATTCTTTCCCTTAGTTCTTGTCAAGTACTTATATGGTGCGAGCATGCTGTAAAATTTATAGTCCCCAAGGTTGAAATCGCAAAACTTCAACGTTGTAACCTTGTCCTGATCTGCGCAGTAGGTGCGTACTCCTTTCGGTAGATATGCAGTGACTAGGGTGTATTCAAAGTCTCTAGGGACACTGTCCCTATTAATCTCACCGCTCAGAGGGGGTATGTAAGATGGTAGAATGGATGGCACTAACTTCACGTTGGCTATGTTGTCCTTATGCTTAGTTCTCCTCTTTGTGCTGACTCGAGATGTTCCTGCTCGAGCAGTGGACAGGGAGGCTTTCACCCCTCTCGTCGATGATGCTTGGAATCCGGTGGACATTCTTCTTTCTGAAATGACTCTCTCAGTAATTAAATCGAGAAGCACCTCTGTGACAGATTCCTCAAGTGCGGTGAGCTTGTCGGACATACGCACTTGGGAAAGATAATCAGGGTCATGATGATCTCAAAATACTACACTAGGATGAACAATCTGCTTGCAATGATCACTGTATATAATCACTAGTTCTGTGGGCTTCAACNGTTGTCCTTATGCTTAGTTCTCCTCTTTGTGCCGACTCGAGATGTTCCTGCTCGAGCAGTCGACAGGGAGGCTTTCACCCCTCTCGTCGATGATGCTTGGAATCCGGTGGACATTATTTTTTCTGAAATGACTCTCTCAGTAATTAAATCGAGAAGCACGTTTGTGACAGATTCCTCAAGTGCGGTGAGCTCATCGGACATACACACTTGGGAAAGATAATCAGGGTCATGATGATCTCAAAATACTACACTAGGATGAACAATCTGCTTGCAATGATCACTGTATATAATCACTAGTTCTGTGGGCTTCAACTTTTCAGTTGGAAAAAGTGTTCTTCGGGTCTGACGCGATGAGCTAAATAGGAAATTCGTCAATGGTCTGCTTGCAACGGGTATGAAGATTCCATGAACGTTGATCCATCTATTATGGCATGGTCCAACGGTATGGTGGTGATCCTTTAATGCTTTTTTTTCCATTAGAGGTGGAAGTCGAATGGGTATATCGGTCCAACGGCTATATTTATTTGCCACAATGAAGTTCCATATGTCGTTGTTCTGATATCCCGACGAAGCTCAATTCCTATGATTTTTCCTTCTGCGAAGTTTCCTCTGGAGTCTTCTGTAACTTTTTGAACTTAGCTCTCTTCTTACTTAGCTTCCTATCCTTCTTCCTAGTGAGCTTTGTCTTGGCCATCCTTTTTCCATTCTGATTCTTATCTTCTCTCGACATAGTCACTTTGCGATGCTGAGATTATTTCTTCAGATCCAAGGGTAATACTTCTTCATCATATGGATTAGATATTTCGGTCTTCTGTGGTTCCTATAATTCTCTTATAGTTTAGACATCCAAGTCCCTGGTGTCTAATAGCTTAGATATGTCCTCTTGTTCTTCCATCAAGTAGGTGATCCTTCTAGTCATAAATTCCATGAGTTCTTGCTTCTTTTGTTCTAGGGATTCCTTTTCTTCTTTTCTCCAGATCTTGTCTTTTTCAATCCAGATCTTGCCTAACAAAGTTGGAAATGGGGCATGGTCCTCAATAATTTTAATAACTTCAAATTCTTCCTCTGTCGAAGCTCCATGGGTACTCATAGCTATCTTGGTAATCCTGCCACATATGGTTACCATTTTTCCTTTAAACAACCCTATTTTTCCTAGTGAAGGAACCATAGCAGGCCTTCCTAGGTTTTTCCAAGTACTTTATGTCATAATATTCATCTGTGTTCCCTCATCCAGACCACAGTCAATGTTGAAGTCTCCTATTCTTACTTCTATATTCTCCTTTTCTTTGAAGATATCTGACAAACTGACATGTTTATGTTCATCCAGGGTTTCTTTCATTTTGCAGTAACATAATATCTGATTCTTTCTGGGGTTATTCTATAATCTTAGTCTCTTGACCTCCTTCAGAGTTTTCTTTCTCCATATTCAACTTTTCAAGTCTAGCAATCATTCTAGGGCAATCTAGTACTTCATGGTCCATAGCCTTACAACATAGGAAACTAGGGTTTCTCCTAGGGCATTCCTTAGCAAGATGTCCTGGTCTTATGCAACTGTAACAAAGAGTTAATCCTCTCTTTCTCTTCAATGATCCCCATATTTTCTTCTACTATGTGCTAGGGTCATAATGGATAGCCTGCAAAAATTTATTTCTAGGATCTTTCACCCATTGGTTAGTCCAAAAATTATTTCTATGCATAGGTATAACATATCTTTCATTATTCTTATCAGATCTATTCATATCAAACATTATTTCATCTAATAATGCCTAGTTTTCAAGCTAGGACAAAATCTATCAAGCATACCTAAATCCATACTTTAGAAACACAAATTTTCACTTCTTTTACTTCTACAGGGCACAAAGCTTNGCCATCCTTTTTCCATTCTGATTCTTATCTTCTCTCGACATAGTCACTTTGCGATGCTGAGATTCTTTCTTCAGATCCAAGGGTAATACTTCTTCATCATATGGATTAGATATTTTGGTCTTCTGTGGTTCCTATAATTCTCTTATAGTTTCGACATCCAAGTCCCTGGTGTCTAATAGCTTAGATATGTCCTCTTGTTCTTCCATCAAGTAGGTGATCCTTCTAGTCGTAAATTCCATGAGTTCTTGCTTCTTTTGTTCTAGGGATTCCTTTTCTTCTTTTCTCCAGATCTTGTCTTTTTCAATCCAGATCTTGCCTAACAAAGTTGGAAATGGGTCATGGTCCTCAATAATTTTAATAACTTCAAATTCTTCCTCTTTCAAATCTCCATGGGTACTCATAGCTATCTAGGTAATCCTGCCACATATGGTTACCATTTTTCCTTTAAACAACCCTATTTTTCCTAGTGAAGGAACCATAGCAGGCCTTCCTAGGGTTTTCCAAGTACTTTATGTCATAATATTCATCCGTGTTCCCTCATCCAGACCACAGTCAATGTTGAAGTCTCCTATTCTTACTTCTATATTCTCCTTTTCTTTGAAGATCTCTGACAAACTGACATGTTTATGTTCATCCAGGGTTTCTTTCATTTTTTAATAACATAATATCTGATTCTTTCTGGGGTTCTTCTATAATCTTAGTCTCTTGATCTCCTTCAGAGTTTTCTTTCTCCATATTCAACTTTTCAAGTCTAGCAATCATTCTAGGGCAATCTAGTACTTCATGCTCCATAGCCTTACAACATAGGAAACTAGGGTTTCTCCTAGGGCATTCCTTAGCAAGATGTCTTGGTCTTATGCAACTGTAACAAAGAGTCAATCCTCTCTTTCTCTTCAATGATCCCCATATTTTCTTCTACTATGTGCTAGGGTCATAATGGCTAGCCTGCAAAAATTTATTTCTAGGATCTTTCACCCATTGGTTAGTCCAAAAATTATTTCTATGCATAGGTATAACATATCTTTCATTATTCTTACCAGATCTATTCATATCAAACATTCTTTCATCTAATAATGCCTAGTTTTCAAGCTAGGACAAAATCTATCAAGCATACCTAAATCCATACTTTAGAAACACAAATTTTCACTTCTTTTACTTCTACAGGGCACAAAGCTTCCAGATCTAAGATCTTTTAACTATTCTTACCTTTATCAGAGTACAAAGCTTACAGATCTTACCTCTTTTTGTAGATATGACCCTTTCTTTTTCAGCACAGAGCTGTTTAGATCAAGTGGATCATTGTGCACTAGGGCATAGATCCACGCACAGAGCTTTCACAATTTCAGGACGAATATTTGCACAAAGCTTCTTCTACTCAGTTCCCAGCAATCATAGTTTCAGGTCCTGGCAACAGAACCATTTTTTGGCACAAGGTAAAACCCAAGGTTCAACACTACAATAATGCACCAACAAAAACCTAACTACCAACCCTTTCAGCAACACCTGCGAAGAAGATGAAGTCTCACCTGAAGTAGAGGCAGGGGTGGTTGCGAGAATCAAGTGTCTCCAACCTTACCTGAGACACAAATATGTGATTATAACACTTAGCAATCACTTAGCATAGATTNGACATAGTCACTTTGCGATGCTGAGATTCTTTCTTCAGATCCAAGGGTAATACTTCTTCATCATATGGATTAGATATTTCGGTCTTCTGTGGTTCCTATAATTCTCTTATAGTTTTGACATCCAAGTCCCTGGTGTCTAATAGCTTAGATATGTCCTCTTGTTCTTCCATCAAGTAGGCAATCCTTCTAGTCGTAAATTCCATGAGTTCTTGCTTCTTTTGTTCTAGGGATTCCTTTTCTTCTTTTCTCTAGATCTTGTCTTTTTCAATCCAGATCTTGCCTAACAAAGTTGTAAATGGGGCATGGTCCTCAATAATTTTAATAACTTCAAATTTTTCCTCTGTCGAAGCTCCATGGGTACTCATAGCTATCTGGGTAATCCTGCCACATATGGTTACCATTTTTCCTTTAAACAACCCTATTTTTCCTAGTGAAGGAACCATAGCAGGCCTTCCTAGGGTTTTCCAAGTACTTTATGTCATAATATTCATCTGTGTTCCCTCATCTAGACCACATTCAATGTTGAAGTCTCCTATTCTTACTTCTATATTCTCCTTTTCTATGAAGATCTCTGACAAACTGACATGTTTATGTTCATCCAGGGTTTCTTTCATTTTTCAGTAACATAATATTTGATTCTTTCTGGGTTTCTTCTATATTCTTAGTCTCTTGATCTCCTTCAGAGTTTTCTTGCTCCATATTCAAATTTTCAAGTCTAGCAATCATTCTAGGGCAATCTAGTACTTCATGGTCCATAGCCTTACAACATAGGAAACTAGGGTTTCTCCTAGGGCATTCCTTAGCAAAATGTCCTGGTCTTCTGCAACTGTAACAAAGAGTTAATCCTCTCTTTCTCTTCAATGATCCCCATATTTTCTTCTACTATGTGCTAGGGTCATAATGGCTAGCCTACAAAAATTCATTTCTAGGATATTTCACCTATTGGTTAGTCCAAAAATTATTTCTATGCATAGGTATAACATATCTTTCATTATTCTTATCAGATCTATTCATATCAAACATTCTTTCATCTAATAATGCCTAGTTTTCAAGATAGGACAAAATCTATCAAGCATACCTAAATCCATACTTTAGAAACACAAATTTTCACTTCTTTTACTTCTACAGGGCACAAAGCTTCCAGATCTAAGATCTTTTAACTATTCTTACCTTTATCAGAGTACAAAGCTTACAGATCTTACCTCTTTTTGTAGATATGACCCTTTCTTTTTCAGCACAAAGATGTTTAGATCAAGTGGATCATTGTGCACTAGGGAATAGATCAACGCACATATCTTTCACAATTTCAGGACGAATATTTGCACAAAGCTTCTTCTACTCATTTCCCAGCAATCATAGTTTCAGGTCCTGGCAACAGAACCATTTTTTGGCACAAGGTAAAACCCAAGGTTCAACACTACAATAATGCACCAACAAAAACCTAACTACCATCCCTTTCGGCAACACCTGCGAAGCAGATGAAGTCTCACCTGAAGTAGAGGCAGGGGTGGTTGCGAGAATCAAGTGTCTCCAACCTTACCTGAGACACAAATATGTGATTATAACANCTTTTCAAGTCTAGCAATCATTCTAGGGCAATCTAGTACTTCATGGTCCATAGCCTTACAACATAGGAAACTAGGGTTTCTCCTAGGGCATTCCTTAGCAAGATGTCCTGGTCTTATGCAACTGTAACAAAGAGTTAATCCTCTCTTTCTCTTCAATGATCCCCATATTTTCTTCTACTATGTGCTAGGGTCATAATGGATAGCCTGCAAAAATTTATTTCTAGGATCTTTCACCCATTGGTTAGTCCAAAAATTATTTCTATGCATAGGTATAACATATCTTTCATTATTCTTATCAGATCTATTCATATCAAACATTCTTTCATATAATAATGCCTAGTTTTCAATCTAGGACAAAATCTATCAAACATACCTAAATCCATACTTTAGAAACACAAATTTTCACTTCTTTTACTTCTACAGGGAACAAAGCTTCCAGATCTAAGATCTTTTAACTATTCTTACCTTTATCAGAGTACAAAGCTTACAGATCTTACCTCTTTTTGTAGATATGACCCTTTCTTTTTCAGCACAAAGCTGTTTAGATCAAGTGGATCATTGTGCACTAGGGCATAGATCCACGCACAGAGCTTTCACAATTTCAGGACGAATATTTGCACAAAGCTTCTTCTACTCAGTTCCCAACAATCATAGTTTCAGGTCCTGGCAACAGAACCATTTTTTGGCACAAGGTAAAACCCAAGGTTCAACACTACAATAATGCACCAACAAAAACCTAACTACCAGCCCTTTCGGCAACACCTGCGAAGCAGATGAAGTCTCACCTAAAGTAGAGGCAGGGGTGGTTGCGAGAATCAAGTGTCTCCAACCTTACCTGAGACACAAATATGTGATTATAACACTTAGCAATCACTTAGCATAGATTATTCATCAATATTCAACCCTTATGATACTTCACAGATAGCACAGAGCATCACAGTATGTACTTAGATCTAAGATAATTCAACACTTAACCACAACAAGATAGGTTAGATTCAATAGATCAAGCACTAAGCATATTACATACCAGATCTAACATTCATTCATATCTTAGAAGAACAAATCATAAATATATCTATCTAAACACATCAAAGCACTTAGAAAAGGAAGAGACAAACACATAAGGTCGAGGCACAGAGCACAACACACAGATTTACCGTGGTTCATCCCCACNAACACTTAGCAATCACTTAGCATAGATTATTCATCAATATTCAACCCTTATGATACTTCACAGATAGCACAGAGCATCACAGTATGTACTTAGATCTAAGATAATTCAACACTTAGCCACAACAAGATAGGTTAGATTCAATAGATCAAGCACTAAGCATCTTACATACCAGATCTAACATTCATTCATATCTTAGAAGCACAAATCATAAATATATCTATCTAAACACATCAAAGCACTTAGAAAAGGAAGAGACAAACACATAAGGTCGAGGCACAAAGCACAACACAAAGATTTACCGTGGTTCATCCCCACCCTCGGGCTATGTCCACAAAGTCTTATTCTTTATTAGCTTCAATTAATCATGTTACAACAAAGAGCCATCCAAATTCTTCTTCACATAGGACAAAAGATCTGTGCCACTCTCTAGATCCTTCTTCCTTGTGCTAAAATCACAGAGCCTTCTACAATATCTTGCACTTAGCCTCTTACAGTATGAAAAAATAATTTACAATCATTACCATCACTTAGAACAACTCTCAACTCTTCGATCACATAGATCGCACTCTACTACTCTTCATCTATTTATACATACAAAAGTGGGCCTAAGCATGGGTAAACCCATGGGCCGACATCCCTTTCCCGTTACATTATCCCAAAAAACCCAAAAAAGGACCCAAAAAGGGGTCTAGCTTCCATGATTTCCTCTTCCCGTTGCGCTCCATATTTGACAAGCTGTCGAAGTCCCAAAAACGGTCAAATATGACCAAGTGTTCCTCAAAACTTAGTGAGGGCCAAAAATTATCATAGTGAAAGAGACAAAATAGGTATTGAAGGATTCAAGTTTTGTAGTGAGGTCTTGTTTGAGGTCTTCCATTTTGGCATCGATGGAAGAATGCATGTTTTTATTGATGGTGCCAATATTGGCACTAAGTTGTCTCACTTCTTGTTGGGTTTCTGTGAAATTAGAGTGCAAGAAATTGAAGCGAGATTCCAAGTATTGGCTATAGGTCTGGTCCAAGATGAAGAGGGAACATGAAAAGGGGAAGGTGGGACCAAACAAAAAATGAGTTATGGATGAAGTGTATCACAATTATCAGGGTGACGAGTGGAATCCAATGGGGTAAAGCCCAAATATGGGTGTTGGAAGGGGGTCGGGTCCACGAGAAAAAAATATTGTTGAAAAATGATAAGTATGATTGTGATGGGGGAGAAGAGAGGAATCCAACGAGATAGGTCTCAAATAATGGTGCCAACAAGATTTTGTTTTTTACTCCTACGAAGTTATACTCCGATATGAAGAATACTGCAGTGATGAAATGCCCAAATGCTTAACAAGAAGAAATCTGTAGTAATTTTGCAACTCGAAACTAGGAGACATAGTTGCRTGGAAATAGATATTGTATGTTCTATTTTTGTTTMCGTCCCAAGGGTTAGAGTATTCAAGGGTTCTAYAGACAAGGGTTTTTYCTATGCTATAGCTCTCTGATATACAGGTGGGGTCCAACAGTAGTACTCGACCTAATATCTCAGGGTACCAACTAAGGAGGCTAGACCGTGCCCTTAGCCATACTACCCGACTACCAAGGTACTAGAGAGTATCTTCCCGAGTGTTGTTCTCGGTGGCACTATAATAGTTAGACGATCGATTGGTTTATCTATGGAGGGCTTGAGGAGATCTAGGTCAATCCATATATAGTTTTTTTCTGATCCGCTACGACTCGAAGGGGTACCAATAAGGATTACAAGCGTGGCCAATAGATGTGCACTTAAGTACCACTTGTATTTCCTNACAAATCATAAATATATCTATCTAAACACATCAAAGCACTTAGAAAAGGAAGAGACAAACACATAAGGTCGAGGCACAGAGCACAACACACAGATTTACCGTGGTTCATCCCCACCCTCGGGCTATGTCCACAAATTCTTCTTCTTTATTAGCTTCAATTAATCATGTTACAACACAGAGCTATCCAAATTATTCTTCACATAGGACAAAAAATCTGTGCCTCTCGCTAGATCCTTCTTCCTTGTGCTAAAATCACAGAGCCTTCTACAATATCTTGCACTTAGCCTCTTACAGTATGCAAAAATCATTTACAATCATTACCATCACTTAGAACAACTCTCAACTCTTCGATCACATAGATCGCACTCTACTACTCTTCTCTCTCTTACTTACTTCGCCTATACATCTATTTATACATACAAAAGTGGGCCTAAGCATGGGTAAACCCATGGGCCGACATCCATTTCCCGTTACATTATCCCAAAAAACCCAAAAAGGGGTCTAGATTCCACGATTTCCTCTTCCCGTTGCGCTCCATATTTGACAAGCTGTCGAAGTCCCAAAAACGGTCAAATATGACCAAGTGTTCCTCAAAAATTGGTGAGGGCCAAAAATTATCATAGTGAAGGGGACAAAATAGGTATTGAAGGATTCAAGTTTTGTAGTGAGGTCTTGTTTGAGGTCTTATTTGAGGTCTTCCATTTTGGCATCGATGGAAGAATGCATGTTTTTATTGATGGTGCTAATATTGGCACTAAGTTGTCTCACTTCTTGTTGGGTTTCTGTGAAATTAGAGTGCAAGGAATTGAAGCGAGATTCCAAGTATTGGCTATAGGTCTGGTCCAAGATGAAGAGGGAACATGAAAAGGGGAAGGTGGGACCAAAAAAAAAATGACTTATGGATGAAGTGTATCACAATGATCAGGGTGACGAGTGGAATCCAATGGGGTAAAGCCCAAATATGGGTGTTGGAAGGGGGTCGGGTCCACGAGAAAAAAATATTGTTGAAAAATGATAAGTATGATTGTGATAGGGGCGAAGAGAGGAATCCAACGGGATAGTTCTCAAATAATGGTGCCAACAAGATTTTATTTTTTACTCCTACGAAGTTATACTCTGATATGAAGAATACTGCAGTGATGAAATGCCCAAATGCTTAACAAGAAGAAATCTGTAGTAATTTTGCAACTCGAAACTAGGAGACATAGTTGCGTGGAAATAGATATTGTATGTTCTATTTTTGTTTCCGTCCCAAGGGTTAGAGTATTCAAGGGTTCTAYAGACAAGGGTTTTTYCTATGCTATAGCTCTCTGATATACAGGTGGGGTCCAACAGTAGTACTCGACCTAATATCTCAGGGTACCAACTAAGGAGGCTAGACCGTGCCCTTAGCCATACTACCCGACTACCAAGGTACTAGAGAGTATCTTCCCGAGTTTTGTTCTCGGTGGCACTATAATAGTTAGACGATCGATTGGTTTATCTATGGAGGGCTTGAGGAGATCTAGGTCAATCCGTATATAGTTTTTTTCTGATCCGCTACAACTCGAAGGGGTACCAATAAGGATTACAAGCATGGCCAATAGATGTGCACTTAAGTACCACTTGTATTTCCTGCGTGTATGAATCCACGACCACAGGTTTATGCACATAACGATAGATCTTTGTATCTTTAAGTCGTCGAAATACGTTTCTACCCTGAAAAATAAATTAACCCACAATTTTCTGCCGAGGACGGTGCTCTGATACCACTTGTAATATTCCAGATACAAAATAGTATGCATAACATAAATTATTAGCTAGAAATGACATATAAACAATGATATAGCCAGAACAACACCACAATAATACTAAAATAATACCGGAATAACACCAGAAAAAACACTTTGATTACTGAGAGCAATGTTCACTTGCCTCTTCGAGGGGGAAACCTCCAGTAGAGAAGACCTCTATCACAATAATATCCAAGACAAAACTTATCATATATTCTACTCTTATTTATACTAAATATGTCTATCCAAAAGAATAATCTAGAGGAAGATCCTTCTAGAAGAGGAAGCTTCTATTAGGTCTTCTTACATTTAAATTATTTTTCC
>JZKD02S0199218.1:0-15217 GCA_000966675.3 Picea glauca
TGATCTTGCCAATTATACAATGGACTTCTCAACTCCCTGTCTCAGACACATATGTTGATTCAGTTGCCTTCGAGAAGTTTACTCCCAAAATCTTATTCCAAGGAACTAAATCCTAGACTAGTTTGTGCACCCTAAAAATAAAATCATGACTAATCAATTTTAGTTTAAAGCATAAATTTTATTGGTCGTGATTACTCAAAAGGGTATGGAAGTGAAACTCAATGATGTTATGACTCTGCAAGAAGATAAATATGAATATAATGCAAAGTCTATCTTTAACTTTTCAATGAATGATATGCTAATAAAAACAGTGAAATTTTCAATTTCAACTCTGCAATTCAGAAGTAAAATGCAATCTTTCGCGAAACGCACTAAGCTAATGATAAAGGTTAAAAGACAAAAATTCTAACCAATGAAAAATGCCTATTTTTTTGTATTTTCAATATATTAAAGAGAAAATGCATGGACTAAAAAGCAACCTAATATATAAATTCTACTATGTATAAACGAAATAACTCAAGCAGAATACCAAGCAGCCAAGCAAACAGCCCAGGGTTCAAGGACAAACCAAAAATGAAAAACAATGAGAAATACTACGCCAAAAAATTAAACTCCCAACAGGTTTCCTGGCAACCCAGAGAATCTCAACAGGCACTACAGAGACCTAAGAAGGCTCAGCAAACATCAAATCCCACCAAGCAGTCACTAAACCAAGCAAACAAGCAAGGGAAAGCGGTATATGCAATTGTTCAGGAGAATAGTGCATATATACATATCTTGCAGAGAGGAAGCACGCGTGTATACGCGACTGTCAAAGAAAAAGGAGCGTACAGGCTTTAAAACAAGGCCAGGCAAGGGAAAAAGGGCTGAAAACTCAGACTTGGAGTGAACAGAATCTGTCAAGCAGTGATACGACAAGAAACACAAAGGAAAAAGAGAAATGCAAGAAGAAAAAATACTTCAACCCTTAGAAGGAATATCTCTCCCCAGTGGAGTCGCCATTTCTGTTACGAGGGAAAAACTCTTTATGGCCAAGGGTAAACCACAACAGACAGGTATGACTGCAGAAATCAACTCAATTCCATTGTATGTTATATAAACTAATGTGCAAGATAATAAAGAGGCCTACCTCGATCCAACGTTCGATGATGTTCCATTGTTGAGCACTTCAACCCAAATCTTTATACCTGCAATAAGTTCTTAAAAAACAAGCATAGAAAGTACATGGTGATAGTATAAAGTGGTTAGCACACTAGATAACATAATCCATTAATAACCATTACAAACATGCCCATGGATAATAATCATATATTTCCATGATACCAATAGGACGGGAAAGGAGTATTTCTATTAATAATTGATCAATAGAAGTGACAACATTACAGACTTCTGTGTCGACACGGTTCGAAACCAAGGAACCAAGTTCCTTCCAACTAGGCCTCCACCACTTCAATTCTCCACCAAAGGCAAGCTCATAGGAGAGAGACAATAAAGTTCTCTCAACAATAGGGAAAGATCTTAAGGGTTGAACACTGTGTTCAGACTTGAGGGACAAAGGGATGCAGAATCAATATGAAGTAATTTCTCCAAAGTAACTTTACTCTCAAGTTTGAATGCTTTCTCCTTTTTTTCCATAGCTTGGAATTGTGCTCTTATAGCCTTCAAAATGCAATTGAAGGGCCGAGTCAAAACGTTTCCAGTATATGGAAGGCCAAGGATCAGATATCCTCTGTCGTGACATGGAAACCCGGCTTCATTTTGTATTTTTTGGCACAAATCTTGATGTACATGGGTTGTAGTGGAGTAGCCTGCGTATACGCTTGGTGTATAGATGATAGGGTGCGTATATGTGGGAAAATGTGTATTTTTAGCTCTGGAATCATCAAAAAGGGATGATTAGCCTACATAGGGAAATGGAAAAAGGCCCTCTGTGCAACATAGCAATGGTGGGGAAAATCTTGCTATAACAACAGAGCATTATAAAAAATCACAGTTAGGAGTCGGTATCAAATTCCCATGATTGATGACCTTCTTGACCAACTCAAGGGGGGAAATTTCTTCAGCAAGATTGACCTAAAGTCTAGCTACCACCAGGTTCCCATCGAACCAACCAATGTATGGAAGACAGCTTTCAAATCTAAAGAAGGACTCTTCGAATGGTTGGACATGCCCTTTGGCTTAACAAATGCACCAGCCACTTTCATGAGGTTGATGGATGATGTATTGAGACCCTTCACCAAATCTTTTGTGGTGGTATATTTGGATTACATCCTCATCTTCAGCAGAACTTGGGAGGAGCACATGCAGAATATTCAGCAGGTTTAGAGCACTCTCTGATAGCACAAGCTATATGCCAACTTGGAAAAATTATCCTTCTGCATGAATAGGTTCCAATACATGGGCTACATTGTTGATGAGCATGGGGTACATGTTGATCCAACTAAGATCCAAGTCATACGTGACCGGCCAACCCTAACCACACTAACTGAGCTTCAAAGAATCTTGGGACTAGCCAACTTCTACCAACGGTTCCTGTTGGGATTCTCCCATATTGCATGGGCCCTCAGCCAAGTGACCAAGGGAGGTGACGGGGAAAATTTCATGTGGGGGAAGTAACAACAATGAGCATTTGATGATATGAAGCATCGCTTTTTCTCAGCTCCAATACTCTCCTTTCTCGATCTACAACAATCGTTCAAGATTTAGACTAATGCATCTGACTATGTTGTAGGCATAGTTCTCACTCAACATGGTCATTCGGTGGCATACCATAGTGAGACACTCTCAGATACTGTCCAGAAATACCCCACCTATGACAAGGAAATGTATTCCATTATACAAGCCTATCATCAATAAAAACATTACATTCTAGGAAAGGAGACGATCATCCACATTGATCACAAGCCTCTGTAGTTCATACAGACACAGGGGAAATTATAGAACGATCGCCATCAGAAGTGATCCACCTACCTACAACAGTTCCATATCAACATCAAGTATAAGAAAGGGAGCACAAATCATGTCGTTGACTGCCTCAAACAACCTCTCATGGCTACACTCACTACTGTGCTCCATTCTTATGGACATGAGGCATCTGAGTGGCCCCAAATTTATCAACAAGATCCAAACTTCGCCACCACCTATCAACTCTTGGGTACATGCGCAAATGTCACTGATTTTCACATTCAGGACAGATTGTTATGCCATCTGGGCCATCTCTATGTTCCTGCAAGAGAGTGTGCAAAGCTGATTTGGGAAGCCTGCTACAGTCGGATGGGAGGACATTTTTTCATGGATAAAATTGTGGTCATTCTATAGAAACATTTTTATTGGCCAAAAATTTGACAGGATGTCAATAAATATATCAGATAGTGCACTGCATGTGCCATTTCCAAGCCAACCATCAAGAAGAAAGGCTTATACACCCCTCTTCATACTCCCGACAAGACTTGGGAATTGTTATCGGATTAATCGGTAAATGCGGACATAAACAGATCTCCCTAGATTCCACGGAAAACTAGAACAAAACAAAACAGAATGCACAGTTCACCTTAAACTTCATCATCATATAAACTAGTTTAATGAGTTACAAGTGACATACCTTTTAAACGATGCTTGTCCTCGCTGGTGTCATCTTTGTAGTTCCTTCCTTAAGTTTGCAGAATAGTAATATTTTCTAAGGATCACAAACCAACAAAGAGGGAAAACAAAGATACATGTATTCTAATGAAGTCTATGTATATGATCAAGGAATTATACAATAGAAGACAAGATGCTTATATAAGGAAGAAATGCATTACTGTATTAAGTGAATAGAAAGTGGAGAATACAACCCATGCCTTGATGTTGTAAGGTCCCCTTTCGATGGCTCTTTGCTTCAACACACACACCTTTGCTCCAATGCTTTGAATGAAGAAGATCCACAATCTGACTTGAAGAACTAAAGAAAAGCTCTCAAGCATAATCTGAAGTAGAACTCTCCATACAAGTCTTAGCCTATTCAACCTTAGCCTTTTCCATGAGAGATCCCTCTTTATATAGTGTGAAAGAGAGATGGATGAGGAGAATAGGATTATCCCACCAAATCAGAGAAGCGAGTAAGATCTGAACTGATCGGAGGCCACCTCATATTCTAGAAGATTCCCTTCAAGAACATTCGTTAAATTTGACTTTTCCCATGTTTTAAGAATCATCTCACCCTATGCACAAGAAATATGCAGTGACATCGCAGTTTAGGTATAGTGTAGAGTGCGACGATCAGGCATCGTCGCACCCCATCCATATAGCAGGGTGCGACGACCTTCCTTCATATGGTTTTTAGTAGAGGAAAGCAAATCACCTTTCCCATGGAGAAAGTCTCTTTTAATATTTTTTAAGGAACATGAACACATGTTTTCAGGTGATCACTGAGGTGACCAAAATAATGTGTAATGGAATGCCCCCCAAAGTATGAAGTTGGAACTCATGACAGCTGAAATACTTTGTAGAGTGTGTGTGTCGAAAACAAGCAGCACATTGATCAGAAACCTGCAAACAAACAAGCATCTACAAAATATCATACCATTTCTGAGGTAGGCATTCCCATGCTCAGACTACAAGTGACTATAATCATAAGCATCAAGTGAGTCATGTCCACTAAACATACATTATGGATCCATTTCATCATGATTCAGCATAGCAACCAGGAATACACTATGGATCTAAGCTCTAAAAGAACTCAAATCTCGACATAGCCACGAGACATACAAAGTGGATCTATGTGTCAATAAAAATCATGAATACTTCGTCACAACCTGGACCAAAGTGATAAGATCCAGGGTATTCATTTCAATCATCTCTCTAAGTACGAATCTATCCATGTTATTATAGGTGATGAAGTCGAACATGGTAGAAACCACTTGATTATCGGTCATTAACGAAAACCGTTAACAAGTGCGAGGGAAATCACCATTGATGTCAATGATTACCAAGGTACCCCAGTACAATCCAACGAATGTGAATAAATGAGTTGAAGTCGAACACTCGATGGAATCTTCCAATCAAGGGTCAATGATGTGAACCAATTGTTGAAAGCGAAGAAACCTTCCATTGAGGCATGCAAGCTCTAAGGTACTAAATGATTTCTAAGTCTTGTTCTCAGATAATGAGTTGAATTCGAAAGGAAAAGACTCATCACAAGAGGGCCTTGATGTATCCCCCATCAATGACACAAAATATGTAACAGATTTGAAGTAGATCAGAGTATGAAGTGATTCGGAACTGACACAGGGAAGGCCGACATGGTAGAAAATTTACAATTGCAGATGGTCGACTCGATAGAAGGCTCGTTTAGGTTGGACTTCTCTTGAACATATGAAAGACACAACAATGGTCTTGGTAGCATTGACTCAAGAAGGACCCAACATATGAACTTGTGGATAGTCAAACGAGAGATAAATGGATTTCCCAACCCGGATATCATGATGAAGAGGGGTGTCATGTTCAAGAGCGAATTTTACTACCGCTATGATCCGGATTATTTTCGGCACGAAATGAGAGCGGAGATATAATAAAGAAATGCACAGAGATATCGTAGATATTCAATAATATAACAGAAATGTATCAGAGATGCAACCATAAACACAGATATACATTAATACATGATTTCCATTAATGAAAGAAATGTACAGAGACTGTAAAAATACAGAGTGAAAGACTCGCTAAAATGGTGGCAGCTTATCTCTGAGAAGAGATGTGATGGCTACTCGCATTCGCCAGAAGATGATTACAATGAGGCTCTAAAGACCTTTTTACAATAAAACAGGAATGCCAAAATTCCTATACATCCAAAACCTAATCCTAGGAGATGAAGCACCAAAAGTCATGTGGGCCCCGTTTGGGTAAGTTAGTACATTAACTTCTCGGGGTCGTAACTTTTGCATACGATCTCCGTTTTAGGCGTATGATAGCCTGTTGGAAAGGTATCGTTGAGGAGATTCATTTTGGGGCCTCAATTATGTTGTAGGCAATCATTGAGTTGGGTCGATCCCAAAAAACCTTTATTTAGGCCCTCAAAATGGCCCCGAAAGTTAAAAACTGCTAAAAATAGTAAGTTGTCAAAATTGTCAGAAAACTATTTTGAGTCAATTGGAAAAGGTGGGTGGCCACTGATATCCACCTGGATCAATCCTACCACCTTGGGAAGAAATTGTCTCCATTGCGTTGAGTTCCCGGAGGAGAGGGGAGAGCGTTAGTTGAATCTGTATCTTGGTGAGTTGCTTGCCTTACTAGAGATGTTGCGCTGCTCAGTTTGTGGAAGTCTGTCATGAACCTGTTGAGGTTGAGGATATTCAACAAGTTGAGATACATGAGAGGACAGTGTGCAGAAGGAATATTTGTGCTTTGATATAGCCTTGTCGACCTGCATCTGTTGGATAGAAGGTTCTTGGGGCGAGGCTATAATGGTCGTAGTGTCCTTCTGTTCTCCTTTTGAATAGCTTGTGAAGAAGCTAAGTTTTGCAGTATGGGATACTACCTTGCGGCACTTTTTAGGTGGAACAGTAGTCGGAACTACCTCTGGTATTCTATATATATGACCCCCTAGAGAAACAATGACACTGCGAGGTCGAGACTCAAAAATAGCATGGTGATTCCACATATATGGTTGGCCCAAGAGAACATCACAGACATCTAGTGGGGCAACATCACATAATACCTCATCCTTGAAGGGTTGGATGTCGTATGACAATCGACATTGTTGGTTGACACAAAGATCTCATCCTTGGCAAAGCCACCCAATGTTGTATGGTTGCGAGTGTGGTGTTGTCGACAATCCCAACTGTTTGACGACCTCTGTTGAGATGAGGTTCTTCTGGATTTTGCTATCAATAATAAAATGCAGCGGGGTCCCCTTCACCCACATCTGTGAATGAAAAAGGTGTTCTCCCTCTTCAGGATCTATTGGTTATTCTAGTTGAATTATTGTGGTCGCAACAATAGCAGTGGGGTCTACGTCGATGATCTGTCATTTACCAGTATTTTCATAATCAGATTCTGAATCAGGGTTCGGCTCTTTGTCTTTGATCTCGACCACCAATGACTATTTTGAGTGACATTCATCGGTGTTTTTCCAGGGTATTTTTTGGAACTCGCACCATTTTTTTGTGTCCTTCTTTGTCTTCCCATGACCTTTCTTTTCTTGTGTCTTGGACTGGTTTTCGGGAGACTATTTGTTAGGGTTGTCTTGTTCATACTTTGGTTGTTGCGGATTTGCAGACCCAAAATCTCGTTTGTTCTAGTGCTTAAATTTCTGCTCGATTTTAATAGCATATCGATAAGCATCACTGAGTGATGAGATGTCTAGAAAATCCATTTCAGTTTGGATGTATCTGTGTAGAGCCCCACGGTATTTCAGAACCAAATTTCGTTCAAAGTCTTTGATACCCAGCTTGGTGCACAAGGTATGGAAGGTATTGGTGAACTCCATAACTTCTTGGTCCCTCTCCTACCGCAGTGTGGTCCATCTCATGTATTGGTCCTCATAGTTGCCAACAAGGTAATATTGTTCCTTTACCGCATCCACAAAAAAATCCTAAGTGGGCTCGGCCCCATATATTCCAGACTCCTCTGTGGAACTTTGCTCCCAGTAAGTTTCACACCAATGTTTGGCATGAGGGAGAGCTTTAAGGATTGCGAAGGTGATCTTTTCTCTGTCGGAAAAATTGTGAACAGAGAAATAACCTTCTAGCAGATTTAACCATTTGTCTAGGGCTTATGCATCTATTTGTCCTTCAAATACAGGAATATCAAAATTAACTTGTACCTTGAAAGGCGATGTGCTTCCAAAGTGGTTGCTTGATGAAGATGCACATGTTTATATCGGCAGGCATTGAAGGATGTGGGAAAAAATCTCCATCATTTCATCCCTCTGTCGCGTGAGAGCTTGCTCAAGCAACAGACTGGTAGGATCGTTTGCTATGTCTTTCTTCTTTTCTTCCACCATTGAGGGTTTCTTGGGTGTATGAGAGAGACTGTCTTCAAGAGATACAAGCTTAAGACCCAACTTGCTATACTCGAACCTCTTCGGGGACATGCACTAAAAAATGATCAAGAGCAGCCTCCTCTGATACCATTGATCCGGATTATTTTCAGCACAAAATGAGAGCGGAGATATAATAAAGAAATGCATAGAGATATCGCAGATATTCAATAATATAACATAAATGTATCATAGGTGAAACCATAAATACAGATATACAATAATACACGATTTCTATTAATGAAATAAATGCACAGAGACTGTAAAAATACAGAGTGAAAGACTCGCTAGAATGGTGGCAGCTTATCTCTGAGAAGAGATGTGACGGCTACTCGCATTTGGAAGAAGATGATTACAATGAGGCTCTGAAGAAATTTTTACAATAAAACAAGAATGCCAAAATTCCTATACATCCAAAAATCTAATCCTAATAGTTGAAGCGCCAAAAGTCATGTGGGCCTCGTTTGGGTAAGTTAGTACATTAACTTCTCGGGGTCGTAACTTTTGCATATGATCTTCGTTTTAGGCGCATGATAGCACGTTGGAAAGGTATCATAGAGGAGATTAATTTTGGGGCCTTAATCATGCCATAGGATATCATTGAGTTGGATCTATCCCAAAAAAATATTTATTTAGGCCCTCAAAATGGCCCCAGAAGTTAAAAACTGCTAAAAATAGTAAGTTGCCAAAATTGTCAGAAAATTTTTTTGAGCCAGTCGAAAAAGGTGGGTGGCCACCAATATCCACCTGGATCACACTAACACAAATAAATAGACACATTTCTTTCCCAATTTTCCCCCACCATTTCTGGTGAGTACCTCTTTATTTTTACGCAAGCTTGAGGAGGATAACATATGCTTGTAGATGTAAGCTCATCCTTCGGATGAGTCTCTTGGAGTATGTTTAAATAACCCTAAGAAGGAGTGGTTCGATCCCATATGGGTATTTATATGTTTGTTTAATGAGTCCAAGGAAAGAAAACTCAAGTGTTTTTCAATTTTAGAGAGTCTAAAAAACACTTAAAGAGAACTCCAGCAGGTCCTTTTTCGTAAACTAATCTGACAAGACCGAAAAAGTGATAACCTACTGCTCATCAGATGTTTTCTTCAAATACTTTTATGAGCTCAAAAATAAAAAGGTCGCTCGGCCATCTTTTCATGTTTAGGGAGCTTGAAAAGAGCTTAAAGTATACTCCATAGGTTTCATTTTCTGTGTCACCATTACGAGTTCGAAAAAAGAGACAAAAGACTACTCGGTTACATTCTCATGGTTTCGCAAGCGTGATAAAGAACTAAGACTCTGCTCAAAGTTTTTCCTGGAAAACCCTAAAAGGATCTGTAAATGCGACAAATATATAAAAACAAACCAAAAATCAGACCCTTGTTCCAACGTCTCACCTCTCGACTTTTTCAATCTGCAAAAATCAATCACTTGTAAAGTTTTTAAGACTTTAGGGTTTGGATAAAGCATAAAAATAATATAATATGCAAATGAAAAGTGATAAAAGTCAATGAAATAGTTAACAAACCACATTTTACCATTTCATTTGTAACTTTGCCCAAATATTTCCCCAAAGCCCTTTTTCACCTCGATTTTCAACTGTTGATTGCGGAGTGCACGGCGAATCATTTCACGAATCGTCTCCGAAAAAGAGGTAATCTTCTTCTCCTTCATATTTTCATGGTTTCAAAATTGATTTTCATTGGTTAAATTTATGTTTTGGGTTGATTTTTTTAGGGGTTACCCGTGTGTTGAGGTCGTTGCAGGCGCCCTATATATTGGGAATCGCGACGATCTAGGATCGTCGCAGGTGACCCTATAGGTAGGGTGCGACGACATCGCACTATGCGAATGCATAGGCCTGCGACGACCACAACAGAAAATTTTAAAATATGAACCCAACAAGGGAAAAACCCCAGGAAAGAAATTTATGTTTCTAATCTCATCTTATGGTTCCTTGGCAGGTCTTCCTTGGTCAAGATGTTGGAATGGCATGAGCGAGAGCACGAAGAAGAATATTACTTCACTGGGAATGACCAGGGAACAGTTACGGATCTTCGACAGTGTGGGTTACTAAAATTCTTCAAGATTCAGATCATGAGAGCCCATTTGAGACTACCGGAGTACTTGGTTTACATGTGGGATGTGAACGAGCAGGAATTTCACGTGGGTGCCCACACACTCACCATATGTATCAAGGATATCTATTTCCTCATAGAACTATCTCGTCATGGTTCACGGGTCACACTTACAGACAGCAAGGGCGAAGGTGAGCTTACAGGTAGCAGGGGCGAAGGTGAGCCTAGAAACATAGAGAAACATAGAGGCAAGGTAGCTATCAGGGATGTCTGAGAAACATAGAGGCAAGGTAGCTATCAGGGATGTCCGAGATTTGCCTTTCCAGACTATCCTCTATAATATTACTCTCATGGCAGGGAGTGCAGCTCCCCACATGGATTTACAGAGCCATTTTCAGTATGGAGTTGAGAGTCTTCAATTGGTGCGAAGGGTTCCTAAAAAGCATGAAGAAACAAATTACCAAGTGCAGAAGTGGAGGGTTAAAACAATTTGGATATGGGTCTATTTTGGTATCCTTCTTCCTAGATAGGGTCCCTATCCTATGCCTGCAGGTAGAGTGGGGTATACCTACTCCACAGGATCCTAGGATGAAGAGGTGGGTAGATCACATGGCTCGACATGGAGGTGGTCCCATCATCAAGTATGACGATGTCTTCTTCCAATGGCTGAGGACTCGGTTGCTCATGGTCGAATATTATGCATATTCCAGGGAAGATTTTCTTGGATATCTAGACCTACCTCTTCCCGAAGGTTCCCAGTGGGGGGACATAGGTAAGAAGAATATTTTGTTTATATATATTTTTTGTTATTTTTAATGATATAAAATGTTTTTTGTGTTATTTATCCGATGACTAATCGAGTTCTCTTCAATAATGCAGATGTGGGACCTTATCATCCTCCAGGTTCATCCCCGATCTAGAGCCGGAGAGAGAGGGGTGTTGTAGCAAGAGTAGCTACCGCAGATCTAGAGGTCATAGAAAAGAACCTGGAGGGGTTGATTATGCATGTCCCTGATGCCACAGTGAACGAGCTCCCTAGGAATTATCAATGCCACACAGTGGGTGTATCTGCATCCATCAGTCGACTGCTTCGTAGAGTAGCATGGGAAGTCGCTTGTTATAGCGAGAAGCATCCTTGATGGTCTTGTACATGAAGCTATGAGCTTCACCTTTTTGAAATTTTAGTCTTCGGACAAAAACACTTTTTTGTAAACTTTTATCATTATGAATATGAGGATCCTACCGGCTTACTTGTTTTATGTACAAAGTGTGATTGGATTTTATAAATGTCTCAAATATTTGTCTAACACATAATGATATAGGTAGATATCGGTGGCCACCCACCTTTTCCAATTGGCTCAAAATAGTTTTCAGACAATTCTGGCAATTTACTATTTTTAACACTTTTAACTTTCGGGGCCATTTTGAGGGCCTAAATGAAGGTTTTTCAGGATCGAGCTTCTCAATTATAACAAAATGGATAATTTATCCCCCAAAATGAATCTCCTCAATGATGCCTTTCCAACTGGCTATCATACGCCTAAAATGGAGATCGTATGCAAAAGTTACAACCCCGGGAAGTTGATGTACTAACTTACCCATATGGGGCCCACGTGACTTTTGGCGCTTCATATCCTAGGGTTAGGTTTTTGGATGTTTAGGGTTTTGGGAATTCCTGTTTATTGTAAAAAATCCTTCAGAGCCTCATTGTAATTATCTTCTTGTGAATGAGTGCAGTCATCACATCTCTTCTCAGAGATAAGCCACCACCATTCCAGCAAGCTTGTTTCCGCTACATTTTACAGTTTCAGCTTATTTCCTTATTGAATAGAAAACCATTTTTATTGTATCTCTGTAATTTTGTGTGAAGAACCTATTAATAATATGTAGTCATTTCGTTCTGCTCATCAAATCTGGATCAGTTGTATCAGAGCGGCCTGCTCCTTGTCGTCTTAATGATGTCCCCAACGAGGTCGAAGTACAAAGAGTTGGGTCTAGAGCTTGTTTCTCTTGAGGAAAAAAGCTCTCGCATGCCCAAGCAACCTCTCATGGCAAGAGAAAATAAATATGGCAGCATGGGAGATCCTTTCAAACTGTTGATTGAGGAAGCCCTCACGCAACAAAGGAATGAGATGATGGATAGTTTTGCACAAATCCTTCAGCGGCTACCAACATGCAACACATCTTCTTTGAGCGGAGGCGCCGCCCCCTTCAAGGTACAAATAAACTTTGATATTCCTATATTTGAAGGCCAGGTAGATGCGGATGTTGTAGACAAGTGGTTGAATCTACTAGAAGGGTATTTTTCTATCCATAACTTTTCGAATAGAGAAAAATTACTTTTGCGCTCCTCAAAGTCATTCCCCATGTCAAATATTGGTGGGAAACTTTCTGTGAGCAAAAGGAAATAGAGGAACCCTCATTATTTACAGTCACGACCACCTCGGAATCCTTCAGGGATGTTATTAAGGAACAATACTACCCTGTTGGAATTTATGATGACTTGTATACCAACTGGACCACACTGCGGTAAGAAAGAGACCAAGCAATACCAGATTTCACAAATATGTTTCATACCTTGCGCACCAAGCTGGGTATCAAAGATTCAGAGCGACATCTGGTGCTCAAGTATCGTTTTGCTCTGCATAGATACATCCAGACTGAAATGGAATTTCTAGACATCTCATCCTTGGGCGTAGCCTACCGATATGCCGTCAAAATCGAGCAGAAGCTCAAACAAAAGACGCGACAATTTGGGCTTGGGAACCCCTCACAACAAAATCCAGGAAAGGGTGGCCCCAACCCATAGAACAAGGGATGGAGCAAAGATGGACAGTATCAGGACAACTAGTCCAAGCCGCAAGTAAAGAAAGACACCGAAAAGACAAAGAAAGATATCGGGAAGTGGTGTGACTTCCATAAGATCCCTTGGCATAACACTGCTGACTGTTGCTCAAAGAAGTCATTGGTGGTTGAAGTGAAAGCCTCTGAATTAGACGCAGGTTCAGATTCTGAGCCAGAACTAGAAAGGGGAAGACAGATCATTGACCCGAAATCCAGTGCCACTATTGCTACCACCAAGCTCCAGCATGGTGAACCAGACAAGCCAGAAGAAGGAGAATGCCTCTTCCATTTACAGATGTGGGTAAAAGGCACCCCACTGCACTTCATCATTGATAGTGGTAGCTAGAAGAACCTCATCTTAGTAGAGGTCATCAAGCGGCTGGCCCTGCCGACATTGCCGCACCCACAACCCTACACCATTGGATGGCTCCGCCAAGGAAGCAATCTTCACGTCAGTCAACAATGTCGACTATTGTATGGCATCAAACCCTTCAAAGACGAGGTATTGTGTGATTTTGCTCCTCTCGAAGTTTGTGATGTTCTTTTGGGCCAATATTATTTATGGAAATGTCATGTTGTATATGAGTCTAGGCCTCGTAGTGTTATTATTACTTTGAACAAGAAATTGTACAGGATACCCGAGGCAGTCCCACCTAGTGATATTTCCTTGATCTCTGCTAAGAAATGCAGGAAGGTCATCTCTCAGATGGGGAAGTTTGTCATCTTCATGATTCACTCTTAGAATAAGTGAAAGATCACAGCCACATCCAGGGTCTCTACGGCTGATCTCTCCACACAGCAGAAGCAAGTAGATAAGGTCGTTGAAGAATACTCAAATATCTTCTCCTCACCTACCGGGGTACCTCTGCACTACTAGGTCAAGCACCCCATCGATCTGACCCTCGACGCACTGCTGCCCAATGGGCCAGTCTATCGTTTCTCTCTGTTAGAGAATGAGGAGATCAAGCAACGAATCCAAGAACTGCTCCACAAGGGGCACATCTGTCCCAGCTCATCACCTTGCGGAAGCCCAATCGTGTTGGCACAGAAGAAAGATGGAACCTGGCGACTCTGCATTGATTATCGAGCTCTGAATAAAATCACAGTCAGAAACTGGTACCNATGACATTTGATTCAATGTTGTATAGGTGTACTAAGTGAACTATGACATTTGCATGGTATTTTTAAAATTTGGGTCATTTTGCAGTACTGCACACGTAGTAATCTATCAAGAAAATATTTATTTGCTTAAAACCTCTTGCTCCTTCCCATAGCTAGTTTTCATCGAAGTTGAATTTCTTGCATTTCATTTTCCTCTTGCATGGTTTAAAGATTCGAGTCAAAATGCCATCAGTTTCACAACCACTCCTTTGAGTAACAATAGCCTAAAATCAAGTGCTAATTAAAAATTTTCTAGCAACTTTTCTAGGGCTCTTCAAACCCATCTTAACTTAGGTGTAAAGCTTTGGAATAGGATTGTGAGAATAAATTTCCAAAGTTGCTAAACAAACATAAAGCCTTGAGTTAGGGAGTGAAATCTAGTTGCTATATCACTGACTTTGGGAATCCCTTCTAACACAAGGGTCAATCGCAAGGTCGCATTGGGACCCTCGAAGTAATCAACCCTGCTTTGTTGGTCTTGGTGTCGATTGTCGACTGTCCCCCCTCTGCTTTGGTATAGTAGGTGGTACCATAGAGGCCATAATATTTTAGACTTCCTACACAAAGTGACAGCACAGGGAAGGTGGTGTTGTACCTGGGATCGACATTAGCTAGACTCACTTGGACTCCTTGGATGGTTTCCCACTGCTCGGTGAGGTAACTCGCACCAAGGCGTTAGTTCCTTAAGCAGGTTGTCAACATAATTTTCCCACCCACCAAAACTCAGCCCCTTCGCGCATCGATTTTGTGATGTTGGATTCCATCACCAACTAGCACTTCTTTGTGAGAAGGTTTGTTTGCATGCTTGACTCCTAGATTACTTAACGTGTGTTGTTTTTTCTCCTTAGTTGGCCTTAGGATTGAGTTTGTGTCTAATGGCATCAATTTCGGGTTAATTCCTCATTTGATCAATACAAAATATGGATACAATTGAAATAAAAGATAATAAAGAGGTAACAAATAGCTCATACCTAACTTACGTCTTATAATTCTTCAACATTATTCTTTACACTTAGTGAAACAAACACCAAATGGAATGGTTTACACAAGGTCAATGGAGAATGTTATTGGAAAATTCAAAATATTATCATAAACCCACATCTCACATATTTGTACA
>JZKD02S0199229.1:0-10016 GCA_000966675.3 Picea glauca
TGAAGTTTATAGGTTGAAAGAAGGTGACGTCTTAGGCCTAGGGTATCTACACCTAGGGTTTTCATCTTCTAGGGTTTGAAAGCCTTGTCTTTACAACACTTTCTCCCTTAGACTTTTTCTTTAGGCTAGCCATTTTTCCAAGTTGATTTAGAGAAGGAACAAAGAGCATGAGGCCTTGCTTAAGCAACACCGTAGTGAGCCTCTTTCCCCTAGGGTTTTGATTCTAGGGCCCTGCCTTTGCAGTACCATAGAACCCTACCTTATAGTCTTTAAGTCATCATCCTTCCAAAATCTTGTGCCCTTTTCTTATTTGACTCCATATACCCTAAGGCACTAATATTTGACCTCCAACGTTGAAGTCATAGTGTACAAAAACTACTTTCAAAACTAAATTTTGAAACCCTAACTAACCAAACTAACCTAATTTAGGGCTGACGTCACAGTTGAATATCTCATCTTGACGCAGCAAAAGTGTAATATAAGCAATTAAATGATGATTTGAAGCATTTATTGAGTAAATTGTTGATTGAACATATTGTTGGCTTAGTCATCTCCTTAGATATTGATGAATTGATGGTTTTTCATAGCTAATTGACGAAACGTTGAATTCATTTTACATCTATTGCAGTACATTGCTTATTAATAATATCATATAGTCAATGAAGTACTAACCCTTTGAGTTATAGCCTGCATATATATATTGTGTTGTTGTTGTCTTGTTCCGGGCATGTGTTTTCAATAGGGCATACACTTCATTTATTGGCTGATTAGCCGGACCATCTGACTTTGGTGGAAACTTGTGAGGAGGGAGCTCTAAAACTTGACATTTTTCTTTCTGCCTCTTCAAACCCCAGGTTGTCGGGGACGTCTCCCCTAGGCTAACCTCCCTAAACAAAAAGAACCTCCCCATCGAGGTGACATTGGGTGGGGAAGGTTCTTGTTACGCAAGTTTGATCTCTATCCTTTAGCCTATGACCTAAACTACAAACTGTGTGATAACATAGCCAAAGAGAGATGTGCCCAAAGGAGAGAGAGATGCCCTTTTCTCATCCTTTTCCCTCTTTATATGGAGTCCATCCGTGGTAAATAACCTTATTCCTAAGGTCCATTATTTAATTATTTATTATACTTTAGGGTTTCTCCATTAATTGTGATTACTTATGTTACCATTCTCTTTAATTACCCTAATATCCATAACAAATACTTATTATGACCCCCTTTAGGATAATTATTATATACTTCTTTATTATTATTTATTCCAATAAGTATTTATTATGGCCATTATATTATTATTATTATTTATATTTAATAATAATATGGGGCATGACATACACCCCTCCTTCAAGAAACATCGTCCCGAAGTTAGTTTGATTATGTTTATTATAGGTTTTTTTTTAATTAGCTCACCATCCTCCACGACACCCTTTATTATCTCTTGTACCTTCCACAACGCCTTCTTTTGGACTAATATAAAGCCACCCAAGTGACTACATCAAGCATCGAAATTCCACATCACAACACCGGGGAAGCACAAGTACTCTCTAGTCATCCTTCCAGACTTCCAGAACCAAGCTTAAAGCCTACCAATATGTTTGGAACCCCAAGGCTCGAGGCCTCATCTAGCCAAGTAGAGGCATCTGGATTGGTACTCACGTACACCGTGTTAGATTTTCCTTATTTACAGAGAATTATTGTTACTAGTTTTATTTTACTTCGTTACCATTAACATATATATCATGTACTGAGCACTAGCAACGTAAACAAGAGACAAAAAAGAACACAAGAGATTTATCCTGGGAAAACCCCAAATGGGGGAAAAACCCAATAACCTTTCTTAGATAGATTTTGTTCACAAAGAAAGTCCAATCAGAAAAACCCTAGCACAAGTGCTAGCTTAACCAGAAATACCACCCCAGTTGTAGCAGCAACACCATACAAAGGTAGTGAACCTCCTCAAGGAGTAGCGCACAAGAGAGAGATACCAAAAGACTAAACAAGAATAAATTGTGTAGTTGCAGCTACTGCGTCACCTCCTCCAAACTTTCACCTTACTTCTGTGTAGCTATGAGAGTGTGAGTGAGTGAACAAATGAGCTAAGACATCCTCTATTTATAGTCTTCCTGGCCACTAGGCCGGGCCGACTTCTTCTCTGGACATGTGTCTTTTCATTATTACTTTATTCTTCTGGGCCAACTTCTCTTCTAGGGTATTTCAATATATGTTCAATCGATCTCTTTCTTCTGGAATATTCTCTGCATCTAGGAAAGGTCATCTAGGAGGGAAAGATCCTCCTGCAGCTACCAAAACATAAACACTCCCTCTTAGCTAGGGAGGCATCTTTCACGATGTCTTCATCTGGTAGTCCACTGACTACTTTGCAATCTGCTAGCAGGCACACGGCTACTACAATGCCTTTGGTAGCTCGAATCATCAGGCACAGTTTCTATGATCAAACGGTAGCACACACAGCTACATCCAAACGATTTGGTGATCTCCATGACAGTCAACTAGTAGCACACAACTACTACAATGTCATCCAATAGATCACAATTGTTTCCAAGTAGTACACAACTATTGTCCAGTGACACACATTCACTGCTAGTGGAACACATCCACTGTAGTAGCACACAGCTTCTGTCCGGAGTCACACAGCCTCCTCCAGTGGAACACATCCACCGTAGTAGCACACAGCTATTGTCCAGAGACACACAGTCTCCGTAAGTGGTACACAACCACCAAAGTAGCACACAGCTATTGTCCGGAGTCACACAGCCTCCACCAGTGGAACACATCCATTGTAGTAGCACACAACTATTGTCCAAAGACACATAGTCTCTTCCAGTGGTACAGAACCACCGAAGTAGCACACAACTACTGTCCGGAGTCACGCCGTCTCCGCCATAGTCTTAAGACTACGTGTGTGATGCTTCTTCTCTCAGCAGGTCTGATAGTGCATTATCCCCTCGGTCACCTCATGTGACTGATCCAGGGAATCCTTGGCCAGAGGGGTTAGTCAGCATGAGAATAAAAAACACACCTCCCTCTCAACAAGGGTGGACATTCGGCAACACTCCAAGCTTGTCCCTGAAGTACTCATACTTCACTCTTGACAAGGGCTTGGTGAGAATGTCCTCTATATGCTTGTCTGTGGATATGTATTGGAGCTCCACATCTCTTCTTTGCACCATGTCCCAGATGTAATGATATTTGATCTCTATGTGCTTAGGCCTGTCATGGAATACAAGGTTCTCGGTAAGATTCACACAAATTTGATTATCACCATGTATCAAAGTTGGCACCAATTCTAGATTAAATATCCCAGCTAGCAACTTTCGAAGCCACACTGCTTCACGGCTTGCCACGCTTGCTGCGATATACTCTGCTTCTAATGTACTGAGTGTTATTGATGTATGCTTCTTGCCCAACCATGAGATCATGCCTGATCCTAGACTAAAGCAGCATCCGGAATTATTCTTCCAATCCACCCAGTCAGAATCTGTATATCCCTGCAGCTTCACATCTCCACTTGAAACATATCTCAATCCATATCCAACCATACCATGAAGGTACCTCAACATATTCTTTTCTTCCATCCAATGTATCTATCTAGGTTCAACCATGTGTTGATTCAAGGTATCACTGCAAAGCATATGTCTGGCCTGGTGTTAACCAGGTACATCAAGGATCCAATCAATTGTTTGTACATCGTGGGATCCACCAAATCTGAAGATTTTTCACTCAAGAGCTTCAGATTTATCATCATGGGTGTGGTCATGGAATTGCAGTCTATCATCCTGAATCTTTATAGAATCTCAACAATATATTTTCCTTGGCTAAGGAAAATCTCATCTAATCTCTGCCACACTTCCAATTCCAAGAAGTAATGCATCAGACCTAGATCCTTCATCTCGAACTCTGAAGAGAGCTCCCTCTTGCACCCAACTATGATATTCTCATCTCCTATCAGAAACATGTCATCCACATGTAGGATCAATGGGCAACCATCAAATGACTGTCCGATCTGGCATATCATGCCTTGGGTGCCTACTTAGGCCCATACAAAGTCTTCTTCAATCTGCAAACATGAGATTATTTCTCATGTATCTTATGGTTGCTCTATGTACACTTCTTATGGCTACCGGAGCAAGTGCCTCGTCATAATCTTCTCCCTCTTGTTTGGAGAATCCTCAGGCCACAAATCAAGCTTTGTACATTTCTATGCTACCATCTGCAGCATGCTTGATATTGTAGATCAAATTGGAAGTCACTACTCCTTCTGGTCTCGGAACTGTTAGAAAAATAGGTGTGCTCATTTCACCATAGACAATATAGAAATATTGTCACCCAACCATCGGCACAAAGGCCACCCCCGAGCACCTTAACCTTGATAGAGAGAATAATTCTGGAAGCAAACCCTAGAACCAATAGCTAACCAAGGTAGTGTACTTCTCTCTAGAGCTAGCGTACCAGGCAAAAATTCCAAACCATAACCAAAGAGAAATTCCAAGCCAAAACCGAAATGCCAGTTGCAGCAGTTGCAGCTGCATCTCCTCTCCAAACTTGTGCACCACTGGTCTTATGCAGTTGTGAGAGTGAAAGTGACAAATGAGTTCTAGTGCCCTCTTATTTATATTCCTCCAAGTGACCTAATTGGATCGACTTCTACTTTTGGAGGCTAATAACTCAATAATAAATATTCTCTTGAGCCGACTTATCTCCTAGGGTTATTATCCAATGTTTTAGGGTTCCTCTTGCTTCCCGAAATATTCTAGTCTCATCAAGGTTACATGTAGAGGTTAATACCTCTTGCAGCTACCATAATATCAACACTCCCTCGTAGTTAGGGAGGTATTAAAGACAATGGTTTTGAGCACAAACATACCATTCAACCGGTAGCATCATCATATCCACACAGGCTATCTCATGGTCAAATCATGAGAACCATCATCACTATTAGTATCATCTGATAGCATTAATTGCATCATCTATCGAAGCCATACTCCATCTGAGTAATCAGGCATGATGTTGAATAAGTCACTCACTCCACATAGTGATACAAGAATCATTCTTCTAATCTGGACATAGGTCCTAGAAGAATGACTTGTCCTGGACCATTTTCCACAGGGAGAATGTCTGTCCATCAACATATTGACTATCCATCTACCTGGAAATCATCTCCAACACTAGTGATAGTCTCCATGGCAATTAGAACAATACCATCTAATAGAACACAACTATGTTTATCCATAGTAGTACATAACTACTACCCAGTGGTACACAACCACTCCTAGTAGCACACGGCTACTAACCAGTGACACACAGTCCCTACCAGTGGATCACATCCACCACAGTAGCATACAACTATTGTCCAGAGACATACAGTCTCCACAATAATCATATCATCTGATATCAACCTGTGTAAAACAATAT
This sequence comes from Picea glauca, assembly GCA_000966675.3. NCBI lineage: Eukaryota > Viridiplantae > Streptophyta > Pinopsida > Pinales > Pinaceae > Picea > Picea glauca. The sequence goes on from JZKD02S0199229.1 coordinate 5,431, forward strand.
CATGATATAAATTTAGTCATCTAGTCCATTCTTCCACTCACATCTATGAGATCTGGAAGATCATATTCCCTCATAAAGTAAAGCATCATCCATGGGCTATCTGGACTATTCTTCTCAAGCATAGAAAAATAACTATCCCCGATTTCTGATCCTGGACCATTCACCTAACTGGGCCATTCCTCCAACACTAATCATAGTGCAACTTGGAGAGAATGAGTCTTCCCTAGAGAATGCTTGTCCCTGATTGTTAAACCTGGACCATTCACCTAACTGGGCCATTCCTCCGGCACTAATCACAGTGCAACCTAGAGAGAATGAGTCTACCCTAGGGAATGATTGTCCAGACCATTTCCTATGGAAATGACTGTCCTGCACCAACCTCCAAAATGGACCATTCTTCGAAACTTCTCACAACTGTGAACTTCGAAAGAATGATTGCCCGGTGAGGCAGACCATTCTAATTGACCACTACTCAAAGTGACTACCAAGAAGAATGATTTTCCTAGACCATTCTCCCACACTGGACACAAGGGGAATCATTGTCTATGGTACATCAACAATCTATTGAACCATTTTCATTACGAAAATGATTGTTCGATCTGGACTATTTTCCGAACTAGAAAATGTTTGTCCGTCAGAAATCTCAAACCACTTTCCGAACTAGAAAGGAACATCACATCCTTGACCATTTTCTGAACTGGAAAATGACTGTCCATAAATCAATATCATATCAGTTCTCCCTCCCAACCTGGGAGTAATCACTTCCTTTTCCAATAAGGAAGTCGTCTCCATGAGCCCAAGCTTGTCTCTTAAGTATGCAAACTTTTCATCTTGGATAGAGGCCTTACCAAAATATATGCTATCTGCTCATTTGTGGAGATATACTAGAGAACCACTTCTCTCTTCTGGACTTTATCATGGAGAATATAATGCTTGATATCAATGTACTTCGACCTGTCATGGAAAACCGGTTTCTTCGAAAGCTTCACATAGCTCTGACCATTAAAATATATCATATGGTTGAATTCATCACCTGATCAGACGGTCCAGAAATCAACTTATTGCTTTTGTACAAGCATCACAAGTTGCAGTATACTCTGCTTCTGTAGTGTTGATTGCAACAGACTTTTGTTTCCTGCTAGCTCATGACATCGTGGAAAAGCTCAAACTGAAACATATCCAAGTAGCACTCCTCATATCCAAGTAGCCCAATCTGAATCGATAAATTCATGTAGTTGTATGTCATAATTTAAACGTCCCACAAAACAAATATCGGGTTGAGTATTCTACAAATATATTAATGAGTCAATCAATTGTCAATACAGAGACGGGTCTATTGGATTAGAGTCACTTCAACTTCTTCAGATATGTTATCACAGGAGTAAGCCATAGATTTGCAATCCATCATCTCGGACTTCTGAGTAACCATTATGATACACTTTCTCTGTCATAGGAAGTTTTCGCCACGCTTCTGTTGTATATGAGATATTTTTCATCAAGTTGCTTGAATCCATACAAGGTCTTCTTCCATTTGCATACATGGGCCTCTTTCTGGTATAAGCTTCTTTCTTAATTTGCTTTATTGGTAAGAACATTCTTTTACAGGTAAATTTCAATCCATGGATACTACAAGAGGTATATTTGGTTTATTGGAACAAGTTGTCATCATAGTCTTCTCCCTCCTTCTGGAAGAACCTCTAGTTCTAAATCTCACAATGCTTCCATTCGTAAGTCTTTTTCACATTTTCTTACATACACTACTCTTCATCACAACTTCCATTTCTTTTGGTTGATTGCTTCTAGTGGGTTCAAACCAAGATGGTAGTCTTATGATTCTCGGTATAATAACTGGTTGTTCTGGCTTTTCTTTCTTTCTTGGAATCTTCATGTTCTTCCTCATGTTCCTCTTTAGCTTTTGGGTCCATGTGTTAATGTTTATGCCATTATTATAGTTCTTTGCATTTCAATAGATAATAGCAACATAAATACAAGATCACTGAGAAATACACAATCACAAGAGACACAACATTTATCCTGGGAAACCCTCTAGGGGAAGAAAACCCAACAAAACTTATTTATTATAGATAGCCAATACAATGCCAAGAGATAACTCAAACTAATACAAAAGATCCTCTCCAAAATATGCGCCACTCTCTCTCTTTCTTCTACAACTACAATTCCGAAACTTGTCTCTCAAAATGAGCAAGTGAGTTGTGTGTCTAAGTGAGGCACTGGCCTCTTTATTTACGTGTGAAGTGTCTCTTCACTGGCAGGGTCGACTTCTCAAACTGGGTGGTTATAACCACCTTTAATATATTCTAGGGCCTCTTTAATATCTGTTGGGGCAGACTTCTTATTCTGCCTATTATAATTATCATTTGACCAATCCGGAAAAGGGGATTTGGTCCTATTACAATAGCCGACATGATCAATCCACAATGGGGATTGATCCAATGAATAATATATCAGATAATAATAAGAATACACTTTGCAGTTACATTATTTCAACACTCCCCCTTAACAAGAAGGGTATTCTTCAACAACATCAGGCGAGAGAGAGGTCTGCATCATCAACGGCATCAGGAGGGTAGCATCATTAATATCATCTTGGAACACTGACTGGCATATCTATAAATCATCGGAAGTTTTCTTCATTGGCAGGCATCATCATTCTCAAAGGAATGTAATCATCATCTGCATCAATAGGGATTAGTATAAAACTAATACATCATCATCATCACATCACGAGGCTGGCTCATCATCATCATACTAGAATGGCTTTACGTCACAGCTATCAAGCCGGAAGCATACTTCTAGTCTCGTCTCATAGTCTTTCTTTACGTCACAGCAATAAAGCTGGAAGCAAGATACTCGTCCTGCTTTACGTCACAACCATAAGGTCGGAAGTAGGATGCTAGACTGGATTTACGTCACAGCTATCCAGCCGGAAGCACAGTGCTAGCCTCATCTCATCATCTTGCTTTACGTCACAACCATAAGATCGAAAGCAAGGTATACGTCCTGCTTTACGTCACAACCATCAGGTCGGAAGCAGGATACTAGACTGGCTTTACGTCACAGCTATCTAGCCGAAATCTCAGTACTAGTCTCATCACATCTTCTTGCTTTACGTCACAACCATAAGGTCGGAAGCAAGGTATACGTCCTGCTTTACGTCACAACCATCAGGTCGGAAGCAGGGTACTAGACTTGCTTTACGTCGCAGTTGCACAGCCGGAAGCATAGTACTAGTCATATCACATCATCTTGCTTTACGTCACAACCATCAGGTCAGAAGCAAGGTACTCGTCCTACTTTACGTCACAACCATTAGGTCGGAAGCAGGAGATGTCTCATCACAACAACTACTCCCCCTTTCGAGGAAGGTCCTTTCGGACTATACCAAGCTTATCTCGAAAGTGCTCAAACTTTATACGAGATAGAAGCTTGGTCAACACATCAACAACCTGTTCATTCGTGCTAATGTACTGGAGCTTTATGGCTCCTCTCTGCACCATGTCATGGATGTAATGATATTGGATCTCTATGTGCTTCGACTTATCATGAAATACAGGATTCTCTGTCATCTTTATACAGCTTTGGTTGTCACATAGGATCGAGGTTGCTTCCATATCTAGGTCAAATAGACCGGTCAACAACTTTCGAAGCCATATAGCTTCGCAACTAGCAGAACACGCAGCAATGTATTATGCTTCTGCTGTGTTGAGAGCAATGTTGGATTGCTTTCTACTTTTCCACGAGATCATGGTTGATCCCAAACTGAAATAGTATCCAGAAGTTCTTTTCATGTCAGCAATGCTTCCTGCCCAATCTGAATCAGTGTATCCACTCAATGTGAAGTCATGATCTCCGTCATAACTGAGACCACAATCTAATGTACCCTTAAGGTACCTCATCACATGTTTTCCAGCCACAAGGTGAACATGTCTGGGCTCTACCAGAAACTGACTCAAGGTGTTCACAGAAAAACAAATGTCTTCTCTGGTGTTCGTCAAGTACATCAGCGATCCAATAATCTATCTGTACAAGGTGGCATCAATCGATTCTGACGAAGTGTCGATCAGCAGCTTCAGTTTCGCTTCCATGGGTGTATTCATGGGATTGCATTCCAACATGTCGAATCTCTTCAGGATTTCGACTGCATACTTCCCTTGGTTAAGGAAGATTCTCTTTGGACTCTGCCATACCTCAAGACCTAAGAAATAATGCATTAGGCCAAGGTCTTTCATTTCAAATTCTGAGGCAAGTCTCTTCTTACATTCGGTGATGAGATTTTCTTCTCTAGTTTAGAATAAGTCATCCACATATAGAAATAATATCACTGGCTCATTGTTCATAACCTTGAAGTAGAGGTTAGAATCTTCTTTACTCTTGGTAAAGCCTAAGCTCGTCAAGAAACTGTCTATATGGCCATACCAAGCTTTGGAGCTTGCTTCAATCCGCATAAGGATTTCTTCAATTTACAGACATGAGACTTCATGTCTTCAACTTCAAATCCTTGAGGTTGCTCTATATACACTTCCTCTTCGATGACACCATTTAGAAAGGTTGTCTTTACGTCCATC
>JZKD02S0199240.1:10436-22374 GCA_000966675.3 Picea glauca
TCCACACATCTTTTGGTCTGGGTGTTTGGTGCACACCTTGAACCTTTTGATGCATGATATTGTCAAGCATAGAGAATGTGGATGGATTAATCGGTTGTACAAGAAAGGGAAGCAAGTCATCAAATTTATCACCAGGCATACAAGGGTCAATTACTTCTACAACACTCACTCTAGGTTGCAGCTACTTAAGATTGCAACCACTAGATTTGCTAGCTATTACTTCAACTTTAGGTGCCTATTGAAGGTGAGACAAGCTTTGGGTGCTATGGTGATGAGTGATGAATGGGATGAATTGAGCAATGATAGAGAAGGTGCAGCAACAGTGAAGGAGACAGTCCTTGACAGTCAGTGTTGGTCACAGGTTCGGTTTGTTTTGCAATTCACCAAGCCAATTTATCACATGATCAAGTTTACAGATTCAGATCGGCCAATCATTCGGGAGGTTTATGAGCAAATGGATAGCATGCTAGGGCAGATTAAAGACATTGTTGAGCCTAGAGATGTCAACCTCTATAACTATATTCGTGTAGAGGTGGAAAAACGGTGGGAAATGCTAAATATTCCACTACGTGCCTTAGCATATGTGCTAACACCTAAATACTATCATGTATCATTGCCTTCATCACCAACACCTGGTGGTGGGACCAAGAAAAGACCACACCAAGATCCAAAGGTTCAAGCAGGTTACATGAAAGCATTAGATAAACTCGTCCCGGACAAGGATGAGTGTGACAACATAAGGAGACAATTGAGCCATTACATCCTTAGCAATGGTGCCTTTGCGACCAACCATGCAATTAGAGATCGAGGGAATCTGAGTTCTCTTGAGTGGTGGAACATGCATGGCGGTACTGCCCCACAGCTACAACGTTTGGCAAAACGGGTGCTTTCACAAGTGATGAACACTTCCTCTACAGAGAGGTGTTGGAGCACCTAAAGTTTCATCCATAGCGTTAAAAGGAACAGGTTAAATGTAAGTCGGGCAGAGAGCTTGGTTTGTGTTCATTACAACTTGTGATTGTTGTCCCATTACTGTGAGAAGGCACAGATGGATCAAAACTTGAGGCGTTGGGACAACAATATGTAGGAGGATAATTTGGAGGATGGAGTATTGCTTTTAGAGCAATTGGAGGGTGTTCTTTTGGACGATGATGATCATGTTGAGATGCCACCCCCATCTAGTGGCTTCATCTTCAGCTCCGTCGCATCCGTCTGCATCTACTTTTGCACTACCACCACATGGAGGCCCACGTGGTACCTGCAGTGGTGGAAGGAGGACCTGATAGTTGTTTACAATTTGATGATTCTCCTTTTTCATTACTTTATATGTCATAGTATATAAATGATAGAATCATAGTATTTGGCAACTAGCTGAGACTTCAATTTAATCTTTAAACTTTAAACTTTATTGTTTTGGACCTTTCGGTCTTCATACTAACTTCAGTGTAGATGGCCTATTTGGTAAACATAACTATTTGGTCATGACTCATGTTATTGTTGATAATTTTTGGATATATGATTTTGTTTCATAAGTTTATGGTTTATGATCATGTTAGAATCTAGATGGTTGACGCTCGAATGATTAATCATTGATGAACTTAGTATGGATGCCATTTATGTCTATATTGATGTACAAATATGCATGTTTTCATATATTCTGCAGCTAATTTGTCTTTCTACATATTGTTTTGAATATAAATGCAATATACATAAAAAAAATTATATATAACAGACACTTTGCTTCCGAGGATTTTTAGAAAATGACGCTCCCGCTTCTAGCAACACTGTTTGCATCCATGACAGGAGCAGCTCACCCTCTACAAAGGCACCCATAAGTAAGCCATACATTTCCCTGCTATCACTGCACCCCTTGCCCAGACATCCCTTATCCACTTAATCCACTCACATGGCTTAGATTTGATCTCTCCCGGAAACACCCCACATCCAGTGAGCATTAGCCCAATAAGGCGTCCTAGCGTTTCCCCCAAACTTGGCTTGTAGATTAGTATAATGTCTTTGAGCACTTGTCCGGGTAAAAGGGGTTTTATGCACATGTTTAATAAAATTGATGATTAGATGTGATTGACATTGCTATGATCAATGTGACTTGTGAGCCCATGGAGGGCGTATTTGTTGATGCACAGGGCCATACCCAATGGACAGGTACACATGGGGAGATGATTAGTTCGAACCTCCATGGGGCTGAGAGCTCATCAGATGGATGTTGAGACCCAAGCAGGGGGCAAAGACAGATCAGAGGGTTTGCATCAGAGAGGAAGAGGACGCTCCACCAAAGGCAGCTTGGCAAACCCATACCTAGGGGGCTTGTGCCCTTTCCATCAGGACGTAGGCCTTGGAAAGCCCATGACGTGACCCAGGACACCTTATGATGTCATCCAGCACTTATGGAGGTTTTGGGAGGCAGTTATGTGCCAAGTGGCACATGTGGCAAGTTTCGGAGGCCCAAGGAGGCCTAACGTTTTTCTCCAGGAGGCCAATGTTGCCCTAAAGGGGTCTAATGTCACCCTAAAAGGGCATGACGTCATTTTTGCTTGATTAGGGTTTTAATTAGGACATTTAATGAAAAACAATATTTTGATGTGTTTTGGCCATGTCGGCCTTTTGTGACCTAAAAATAAAACTAAGGTCACTGCTATTGTATAAATAGAGAGCTAAAACTCTCTTTTTAGGATGGTTCTTCCACTCACACTTGTGTGAGGTCTGAAATTTGCACCCTTTTAGGGTTTTTGGCTGAAATTACTAGTGCACACTTGTTGAAGGAGGCTTATTTTGGTGATCTTTGGCATTTCTCTTGGTGGATGGTTTATAACTAGGATTTAGCTTGATGAATACTTGTTGAATGTAAGTGATTTTATGCAATCCTTCTCTTACTTGAATGGTTATCGTATTTCACTTGCATTGTAATGTCCCTACTTTGGGACATCATTACATTACAGAGGATTATGGTGACCAGAGTAGCAAGTTGGAGATTATAGCGAGTACAGGAGCTATTGAGGGATATTTTGGGGACCAGCTTGCATCGCTCATCCTATTTCATCATTATGATCCATTTTGCACGGATTGGCTTTGGTTCCGTTGCATTCCGACGATTTCCATAATTTTGAGTATTTTGAGCTATAAGTCAATTAAATTCACTAAAGAGGTCATTTTGGACACAATACTTGGAGGAACCTCTCAGTGTAATAGCTCATTGGAATCGGGAGGAGCAACACGACAGGATAGGATGGTGAGAAGTGACTTTCAGTGGCCAGGGAAGCCACGAGAAGAGATAAGGCACTTTTCAGAGGTAAAAAGATTAATTAATTAATTAAAGTGATTTAATTAATTAATTAATAATTAAAAAAGAAAAGTCACTTTGGAGAGACAAGNACCTGCAGTGGTGGAAGGAGGACCTGATAGTTGTTTACAATTTGATGATTCTCCTTTTTCATTACTTTATATGTCATAGTATATAAATGATAGAATCATAGTATTTGGCAACTAGTTGAGACTTCAATTTAATCTTTAAACTTTAAACTTTATTGTTTTGGACCTTTCGATCGTCATAGTAACTTCAGTGTAGATGGCCTATTTGGTAAACATAACTATTTGGTCATGACTCATGTTATTGTTGATAGTTTTTGGATATATGATTTCGTTTCATAAGTTTATGGTTTATGATCATGTTAGAATCTAGATGGTTGACGCTCGAATGATTAATCATTGATGAACTTAGTATGGATGCCATTTCTGTCTATATTGATGTACAAATATGCATGTTTTCATATATTTTGCAGCTAATTTGTCTTTCTACATATTGTTTTGAATATAAATGCAATATACATAAAAAAAATTATATATAACAGACACTTCGCTTCCGAGGATTTTTAGAAAATGACGCTCCCGCTTCTAGCAACACTGTTTGCATCCATGACAGGAGCAGCTCACCCTCTACAAAGGCAACCATAAGTAAGCCATACATTTCCCTGCTATCACTGCAACCCTTGCCCAGACATCCCTTATCCACTTAATCCACTCACATGGCTTAGATTTGATCTCTCCCGGAAACACCCCACATCCAGTGAGCATTAGCCCAATAAGGCGTCCTAGCATTTCCTCCAAACTTGGCTTGTAGATTAGTATAATGTCTTTGAGCACTTGTCCGGGTAAAAGGGGTTTTATGCACATGTTTAATAAAATTGATGATTAGATGTGATTGACATTGCTATGATCAATGTGACTTGTGAGCCCATGGAGGGCGTATTTGTTGATGCACAGGGCCATACCCAATGGACAGGTACACATGGGGAGATGATTAGTTCGAACCTCCATGGGGCTGAGAGCTCATCAGATGGATGTTGAGACCCAAGCAGGGGGCAAAGACAGATCAGAGGGTTTGCATCAGAGAGGAAGAGGACGCTCCACCAAAGGCAGCTTGGCAAACCCATACCTAGGGGGCTTGTGCCCTTTCCATCAGGACGTAGGCCTTGGAAAGCCCATGACGTGACCCAGGACACCTTATGATGTCATCCAGCACTTATGGAGGTTTTGGGAGGCAGTTATGTGCCAAGTGGCACATGTGGCAAGTTTCGGAGGCCCAAGGAGGCCTAACGTTTTTCTCCAGGAGGCCAATGTTGCCCTAAAGGGGTCTAATGTCACCCTAAAAGGGCATGACGTCATTTTTGCTTGATTAGGGTTTTAATTAGGACATTTAATGAAAAACAATATTTTGATGTGTTTTGGCCATGTCGGCCTTTTGTGACCTAAAAATAAAACTAAGGTCACTGCTATTGTATAAATAGAGAGCTAAAACTCTCTTTTTAGGATGGTTCTTCCACTCACACTTGTGTGAGGTCTGAAATTTGCACCCTTTTAGGGTTTTTGGCTGAAATTACTAGTGCACACTTGTTGAAGGAGGCTTATTTTGGTGATCTTTGGCATTTCTCTTGGTGGATGGTTTATAACTAGGATTTAGCTTGATGAATACTTGTTGAATGTAAGTGATTTTATGCAATCCTTCTCTTACTTGAATGGTTATCGTATTTCACTTGCATTGTAATGTCCCTACTTTGGGACATCATTACATTACAGAGGATTATGGTGACCAGAGTAGCAAGTTGGAGATTATAGCGAGTACAGGAGCTATTGAGGGATATTTTGGGGACCAGCTTGCATCGCTCATCCTATTTCATCATTATGATCCATTTTGCACGGATTGGCTTTGGTTCCGTTGCATTCCGACGATTTCCATAATTTTGAGTATTTTGAGCTATAAGTCAATTAAATTCACTAAAGAGGTCATTTTGGACACAATACTTGGAGGAACCTCTCAGTGTAATAGCTCATTGGAATCGGGAGGAGCAACACGACAGGATAGGATGGTGAGAAGTGACTTTCAGTGGCCAGGGAAGCCACGAGAAGAGATAAGGCACTTTTCAGAGGTAAAAAGATTAATTAATTAATTAAAGTGATTTAATTAATTAATTAATAATTAAAAAAGAAAAGTCACTTTGGAGAGACAAGAGGATGCAGGAAGTATAAATAAGAGGCAAGGGCCTCTATTCTCTCATTCATTTATGTATGATTATCATTTTGATATCTGGCTTCTAGTGAGAGAGCCCATACCTCGGGGGTTTTGAGGGTTTTGAGGGTTTTGACTTAACAAACCCTAGAGGACGATTCGGTGGTGAAAGATTCCACTTAGCTTGTCCCAAGCTTGGTCTCAGGAATGCAATACTCCCCCACACCATTCTAGTTCAGATCTATTCAGTGCAGGAGGGTTCTACACCAGTCACAGGCACAGGAAGAGAAGGAAGGTGCACCATTGGGGGTTTCCAGCAAGGGGGGCACACCATTCTTTGAGGGAGGTTCGTTCCAAGGGATTGGAAGGGCTTCTGCAGATTCTAGCACCTGGGTTTTCATCGCAGGGTCTTGTCCATTAGATCTAGTGCATTCTGGAGGAGTTTTATGAGCCAGTTGATTTATTGGATGCAATGGACGAATTGGAGAGAAGGAGAGCATTTTGGAATTCAGATCTATTCAGTTTGGAGGAGTTATACTTCAGATCTGACCCTGAGACTTCACCTAGTGACTTGCAGTGTCCCGATCTACCTTTCTAGCGAGTTTCAAGGCATTTGTAGGCCTCCTTCATCAGGGCCGAAATTGTAGGGTTTGATAGTTTTCAAGAGGGCGTAGCTCCACTTGAGGATTCAACATTTGGAGGACAATTCCTTGGTATTTCGATCTAAGATTTTAGGAGGGAATTCTACTCATCCCGATCTACAGTTCGGCATCTTCTACGAAGTATTTGGAGGTCTTTGATTGTAGAGCCGAATTGTTGAGGCTATTAGTGTTCCAGCAAGGCATGGCATCTTCCAGCTTGGGGGTTTAGCACTTCATACGGCCCAGATCTATTCCTGTGTTGGTCTTCATTGAGTATTCAGCCTTTGGAGGCTTGTAGGTCTTCTGTTGGAGCCCTTTGTAGCAGATTCTATAATGTTTATTAGAGCCATCTGTTGAGCATTCCAGATCGGCCTCACTCTTGTAGCAGGTTCTTATTATTATGAATAAAGATCAGATCTGAATCATTGTTGGGTTGTCTATTACATTGTTGGTCTTGCATATGGTTGAGATATGTTTCATTGCTTTATCTTCTTATATGTTGTTGCAAACACACATTAAACTCATCAGTAAAACCCTAAGCACAACCTAAAGGATCACAGTAAACAAAGTGTTTGACGAAATGCCACAACCAGAAAAAGTTTAAAAATACACCCAAAACCATGATGTTCCTGGCATATTGGCTTGGGAACATTACATGCATTTTGTTAATGAAATTGTTGGAATAAACCCTAGGATATAAGCACATGTTTATGTCCTTGTTTTAATTGCTTTCTACNCCAAACTTGGCTTGTAGATTAGTATAATGTCTTTGAGCACTTGTCCGGGTAAAAGGGGTTTTATGCACATGTTTAATAAAATTGATGATTAGATGTGATTGACATTGCTATGATCAATGTGACTTGTGAGCCCATGGAGGGCGTATTTGTTGATGCACAGGGCCATACCCAATGGACAGGTACACATGGGGAGATGATTAGTTCGAACCTCCATGGGGCTGAGAGCTCATCAGATGGATGTTGAGACCCAAGCAGGGGGCAAAGACAGATCAGAGGGTTTGCATCAGAGAGGAAGAGGACGCTCCACCAAAGGCAGCTTGGCAAACCCATACCTAGGGGGCTTGTGCCCTTTCCATCAGGACGTAGGCCTTGGAAAGCCCATGACGTGACCCAGGACACCTTATGATGTCATCCAGCACTTATGGAGGTTTTGGGAGGCAGTTATGTGCCAAGTGGCACATGTGGCAAGTTTCGGAGGCCCAAGGAGGCCTAACGTTTTTCTCCAGGAGGCCAATGTTGCCCTAAAGGGGTCTAATGTCACCCTAAAAGGGCATGACGTCATTTTTGCTTGATTAGGGTTTTAATTAGGACATTTAATGAAAAACAATATTTTGATGTGTTTTGGCCATGTCGGCCTTTTGTGACCTAAAAATAAAACTAAGGTCACTGCTATTGTATAAATAGAGAGCTAAAACTCTCTTTTTAGGATGGTTCTTCCACTCACACTTGTGTGAGGTCTGAAATTTGCACCCTTTTAGGGTTTTTGGCTGAAATTACTAGTGCACACTTGTTGAAGGAGGCTTATTTTGGTGATCTTTGGCATTTCTCTTGGTGGATGGTTTATAACTAGGATTTAGCTTGATGAATACTTGTTGAATGTAAGTGATTTTATGCAATCCTTCTCTTACTTGAATGGTTATCGTATTTCACTTGCATTGTAATGTCCCTACTTTGGGACATCATTACATTACAGAGGATTATGGTGACCAGAGTAGCAAGTTGGAGATTATAGCGAGTACAGGAGCTATTGAGGGATATTTTGGGGACCAGCTTGCATCGCTCATCCTATTTCATCATTATGATCCATTTTGCACGGATTGGCTTTGGTTCCGTTGCATTCCGACGATTTCCATAATTTTGAGTATTTTGAGCTATAAGTCAATTAAATTCACTAAAGAGGTCATTTTGGACACAATACTTGGAGGAACCTCTCAGTGTAATAGCTCATTGGAATCGGGAGGAGCAACACGACAGGATAGGATGGTGAGAAGTGACTTTCAGTGGCCAGGGAAGCCACGAGAAGAGATAAGGCACTTTTCAGAGGTAAAAAGATTAATTAATTAATTAAAGTGATTTAATTAATTAATTAATAATTAAAAAAGAAAAGTCACTTTGGAGAGACAAGGGGATGCAGGAAGTATAAATAAGAGGCAAGGGCCTCTATTCTCTCATTCATTCATGTATGATTATCATTTTGATATCTGGCTTCTAGCGAGAGAGCCCATACCTTGGGGGTTTTGAGGGTTTGGACTTAACAAACCCTAGAGGACGATTCGGTGGTGAAAGATTCCACTTAGCTTGTCCCAAGCTTGGTCTCAGGAATGTAATACTCCCCCACACCATTCTAGTTCAGATCTATTCAGTGCAGGAGGGTTCTACACCAACCACAGGCACAGAAAGAGAAGGAAGGTGCACCATTGGGAGTTTCCAGCAAGGGGGGCACACCATTCTTTGAGGGAGGTTCGTTCCAAGGGATTGGAAGGGCTTCTGCAGATTCTAGCACCTGGGTTTTCATTGCAGGGTCTTGTCCATTAGATCTAGTGCATTCTGGAGGAGTTTTATGAGCCAGTTGATTTATTGGATGCATTGGACGAATTGGAGAGAAGGAGAGCATTTTGGAATTCAGATCTATTCAGTTTGGAGGAGTTATACTTCAGATCTGACCCTGAGACTTCACCTAGTGACTTGCAGTGTCCCGATCTACCTTTCTAGCGAGTTTCAAGGCATTTGTAGGCCTCCTTCATCAGGGCCGAAATTGTAGGGTTTGATAGTTTTCAAGAGGGCGTAGCTCCACTTGAGGATTCAGCATTTGGAGGACAATTCCTTGGTATTTCTGAGATTTCAGGAAAGAATTCTACTCATCCCGATCTACAGTTCGGCATCTTCTACGAAGTATTTGGAGGTCTTTGATAGTAGAGCCGAATTGTTGAGGCTATTAGTGTTCCAGCAAGGCATGGCATCTTCCAGCTTGGGGGTTTAGCACTTCATACAGCCCAGATCTATTCCTGTGTTGGTCTTCATTGAGTATTCAACCTTTGGAGGCTTGTAGGTCTTCTGTTGGAGCACGTAGCAGATTCTATAATGTTTATTAGAGCCATCTGTTGAGCATTCCAGATCGGCCTCACTCTTGTAGCAGGGTCTTATTATTATGAATAAAGATCAGATCTGAATCATTGTTGGGTTGTCTATTACATTGTTGGTCTTGCATATGGTTGAGATATGTTTCATTTCTTTATCTTCTTATATGTTGTTGCAAACACACATTAAACTCATCAGTAAAACCCTAAGCAGAACCTAAAGGATCACAGTAAACAAAGTGTTTGACGAAATGCCACAACCAGAAAAAGTTTAAAAATACACCCAAAACCGTGATGTTCCTGGCATATTGGCTTGGGAACATTACATGCATTTTGTTAATGAAATTGTTGGAATAAACCCTAGGATATAAGCACATGTTTATGTCCTTGTTTTAATTGCTTTCTACCTACTAGATTATGCCAAGGAGTCGTTTTTCCTGTTGAAATCATTGCTAGGGCCTTGCCATTGCAACACCCTATCATTTTCTCTTCATCCTAGCCGATTTTACTTTGTCATTGAGCTAAAGAAGGAGGAAAACGTACTAAGGCCTAGGCTTACCTACACCTTAGTAGTCGTTTTCCCCTAGGGTTTGATGGTTGAAGCCTTGGCTTACCAATAATTCATCCATCAAATTCCTCGTGTCTTTGGCCCTACTATTATCATCTTGTTCCTTCAATTCTTGCCGCTATTTTTTTTACTCCATTTGCCCTATATGAATGCACTGGTCTTAGACTTCTTGTTTGAGTGCTTTGATCACAACCTTCAAACATCCAATATCTTTGAACAATTACTAACACCTTCTAACCCTAGTTTAGATTGACTTGCTAACCCTATTGCTGCTANTGATGTTCCTGGCATATTGGCTTGGGAACATTACATGCATTTTGTTAATGAAATTGTTGGAATAAACCCTAGGATATAAGCACATGTTTATGTCCTTGTTTTAATTGCTTTCTACCTACTAGATTATGCCAAGGAGTCGTTTTTCCTGTTGAAATCATTGCTAGGGCCTTGCCATTGCAACACCCTATCATTTTCTCTTCATCCTAGCCGATTTTACTTTGTCATTGAGCTAAAGAAGGAGGAAAACGTACTAAGGCCTAGGCTTACCTACACCTTAGTAGTCGTTTTCCCCTAGGGTTTGATGGTTGAAGCCTTGGCTTACCAACAATTCATCCATCAAATTCCTCGTGTCTTTGGACCTACTATTATCATCTTGTTCCTTCAATTCTTGCCGCTATTTTTTTGACTCCATTTGCCCTATATGAATGCATTGGTCTTAGACTTCTTGTTTGAGTGCTTTGATCACAACCTTCAAACATCCAATATCTTTGAACAATTACTTACACCTTCTAACCCTAGTTTAGATTGACTTGCTAACCCTATTGCTGCTATTATTCATTTGAGTTATAGTCATACTTTGCAGCAATTAAAGCGTCTTTAATCAATTGAAAGAATAAATGCATACTTGCTTCTAATGAATGTCGGTGTTATGATATTGATAATTGATCTTTCTTTCTCATTCTGAAGCACTTATTGTGAAGTATCGTATTGTGATTATTGCTACTATACATCTTTGCTTACTTCATCAATATATCAGTCAATTGCTTTTATTGAGAAAGTCTCTGATTATATGAAGTACTAACCAGCAAGTGACCTTGCAAATATAGTTTCATGTTACTTTGTTTCAGGCCGGTACATTTCTAGTTCTTACTATCTTTATCGGTTGTTTAGCCGGACTTTCTGATCGGTGGTGACTTGTGAGAGAGAAAATTTTACTTGGCCTTAATACTTTTGCCTTCTCAAAACCCCTGGTCACCGTGGACGTCTCCCCTGGGCCTACCACCCTAAATAGAAAGAGACATCCTATTGAGGTGACGGTGATAGGATAGTCTCTCGTTACATCAATTTGTCCCCTTTCACCTTTCCTATCTTTCAAAGTACAAATTGTACGATAACAAGCCTCACTGATTATGTATTTTGCAGCTGATATGTATTGCACTCGATGCCATTTTGATATATACACCCTTACATGGTATACAGATGAGCAAACTTTGCATATTTTGTCTCTGATAGTTGGAATCATGGTTTGAAAGCTTTAAAATAATTTTTTCCATTAAAATTAATTATTTAATGTATTTTTTATTGAACCGAGTCACAGAAATCAGACCAGTCCAAGTTGATAAGTGACTGAGTCGATGTCCGGTTCCGAGTTTAAAAACTATGTGTCCGGGTTTCTTTCTCTCTCTAGTGCACTTGTTCTTGGGTTGTTTTCTTTCTCTAGGGTTGCACTCCTCTTGTGCAATATCTGCATTGTCCTAGTGCTAGGTATTTTTCTCTTTCTTGCAGACTTAGGGTTTGTGTTGGTTCCATTTGGTTCTCTCATTATCTCTTGTGAATATCAACATGTACAAATTCAGTGAGCTTATGGTACCTAGTAAATTTTAAAGAGTCGAATTTCAGATCAGATGAATATTGCTGCAAGTTGTATTACTAACAAATCTATTTTGATGACATAAATACAACACTGAAGTATAAGTGACATTAATACAACAAAGGCATTAATCCAAAATTAAACCCAAGGATTAAGTGCATAAAGAGACAAAGTACTAGAAAATTATAGTGTTGATCTATTATGACTTTGGTCTATTATATGAAGAAAACAAACGTTAAATGGAACC
>JZKD02S0199251.1:12362-22374 GCA_000966675.3 Picea glauca
TGGTCCTCCATATGTTGCCACACTGAGTCTTCTAGGACTCACTATTGGATTACCAGTTTGGTTGTTCCCCACTCCGGTGATCCCAAATCCTCCCAATGTTTCAGTTGCACCTAATTCTTTGGATGTCAATACACCACCCACACATCAACCTCATGTCAAATTTTTGCCTTCTTCACCCATCAAGTCTCCTTCCATTTCTCCTTCTTCTCCTAGTGAAAGCTCTAAAGAAAGTAGCCAGGTTGATCAGAAGAAGAAGAAATGGAAAGAGAAGAAGAAGAAGAGCTCGAAAAGGACCAAGGCCCCAACAACATCAGATGTTGGCTCTAAGAAACCAGTTACTATTAATAGTACTGGGAGTGTTGATGAGATCAACAAGATTAAAAGGAATAATCCAAAACCCAAATTCCCTTGCAGCCTTTGTAAGGGTGACCACTTTCTGAGGGATCGTCCCGGTCTTACCTAGGTCTTAGAAATGTGGTCCTCCGTGTCATCGGCCTCTGTCGGTCATGTTGATGATACCCCATCAACTAGTGATGTGCAGGTTGGTAAGAAGAAGAAAATTATCAAGTTCCCTTGCATGTTATGTAAAGGTAATCATTACTCTCACCTTTGTCCTTGCATGGACGAGGCTTCTTCTCTTTTGGAAAAACTTAAACTTCCAAAAGGTTATCGTAATATTTCCTCTGACCCATCATTGGTTGATGCACTGGTCAATCCGGTTCCACCCTCAGTCAGTCCAGTTGATCAAGTGGTCAATCTAGTTTCCTCCTCGATTGAACCACAAACCCAAGTGGTTGATCCAGTTCCGTCGTCGATCAGCCCCACTCTTCATCAAAAGAGTGACACCAAAGTGGTCGATCTGTTTTCATCCTCGGTCGATCCCACTCTCTTGTTAGAGAGTGACACCAAAGTGGTCGATCCGGTTCTGCCATCGGTCGATCCCACTCCTCCTTTGATGAGTGCCAAAGTGACTGATCCAGTCCCTTCTTCAGTCAGTCCCACTCTTCCTCTAAAGAGTGCCAAAGTGGTCGATCTAGTTTCTCCATCGGTCGATCCCATTCCTCCATTGCAGAATGTCGAAGTGACTGATCCAGTCCCTTCCTCGGTTAGTCCCAGTCTTCCTCTAAAGAGTGCCAAAGTGGTCTATCCAATTCCACCATTGGTTGATCCGATCCAATCATCAGTCGATCCTACTCTCCTTCTAGAGAGTAAACTCGATACTGCCCATGTTTTTCTTGTTAATACAGACTCTACCATGCTTGGGGGCATTCCTCCTCCTCCTGTGGAACCCCCTCCAAGTACTGAAGCCGTCCTTTTTGATTGGGGTGTGCTAACTGGACCTCGTCTTCCCTCCCACATTCATTTCCAAATTACAATACAGGTTCATGGTCGGGACATTCCTCAAATGCTGATAGATGAAGGTGCGTCCGTTAGTATTTTATCTTCTGTTGCTTGGTACGCTTTGGGTTGTCCGCAGCTTGCACCAGTTACACATAATCTATTAGCTTTTAACAAAAGAACTAGTCAACCTTTAGGGATCCTTCCTCAGTTTCCTGTAACTTTGGGAGGGAAAACTTTCTTTATCGATGTCATGGTAGTCCGAGACCCCTTGGATTTCACCTTACTCCTTGGGAGGGATTATGTGTATGCTATGAAAGCTATTGTATCCACCCTTTTCCATGTGATATCTTTTCCTCACGATGGAAGAATTGTGACTATTGATCAACTTTCATTCATCGTCCCTGACTGGGTTACCTCCCTAAGTGGTTCTTATATGCAGACAGTATCACCCCCACCGCATGTCAATTATGTGGCATTGTCTCGCATGCTTTCAACTTCCGATGATTTGGATCCGGTAATTGACATGGTGATCTCTTCGGTAGGGTTATTGGAGCCTTATCTCCTTACCCCTATGGCGACCCTCAACATGTGTTCCTTCCAGAGTGATTCTCTTCCATCCGATGAAGATCTCTTGGAATCCATGACCGAGTTTTGTCCCTTGACATGGTACCCTTCCAGAGCATTATCCTCTCAGAAGCCATGATCAAGAAGCATCCGCGAGCATAGTTTCTCTTCTCTGTGGCAAGCTTGTTAAAAAATGAAACATAGGCCACTAGATTTCATGCTGGGGGAATCACGAGCATAGTTTCTCTTCTCTGTGGCAAGCTCGTTAAAAAATGAAATAGAGGTCATGAGCATAGTTTCTCTTCTCTGTGGCAAGATCATTAAAAAATGAAACAGAGGCCACTAGCTTTCATGCTGGGGGCATCACGGGCATAGTTTCTCTTCTCTGTGGCAAGCTCGTTAAAAAATGAAACAAAGGATGCTAGCTTTCATGCTGGGGGAATAACGAGCATAGTTTCTTTTCTCTATGGCAAGCTCATTAAAAAATGAAACAAAGGCTTTGAGCATAGTTTTCTTCTCTGTAGAAAGCTCGTTAAAAAATGAAACAACAATCTGGGGATCAAACCTGGAACCTTGAGCATAGTTCTTTTCCTGTGTCAAGCTCGTTAAAAAATGAAACAATCACCTCTCCCTTCAAGTTGAGTCTTTCGCCAGATCTCGTAGATGTCGAGTCGAGTCTTTCGTTAGGTCTCATTTTTGAACCTTCATTTCATCCACCTATATCCTTTTTCTCCATCTAGCACAAAAATTGGTGACAACCTCAAAGTTGATGAATGAATTGAAGCTTGGGGGGCATGTCTCCAGCCTTTGATGATCATTCTGGAGCTAAGACACTAGATTTCAAGCTGGGGGCATACCAAGCTTAGTCTTTGTTCTTTCTCGTGCTCGTAAATACATGAGAATGCAACCGGGTAAACTTTTATCTCTTTTTTCGGACCCGTACGGATACACGAACACACGAAAAATGAACCCCCCTGAAGTCTACTTTAAACCCTTTTTAGACTCTCTAAATATGAAAAGATTGTCGAGTGACCTTGCTTCCTTTCACACTCGTTAAAAGGTCAAAAAGGGTGTCTTTCGAGCAATAGTTTACCCCTTTTTCGGTCTCGTTATACTACTGTACAAAAAAGGAACTGAGAGAGTTCTCTTTTAAGTGTTTTTCCAAACTCTATAATCCCAAAAAACCTTCAATTTTTCTGTCTTTGGACTCGTTAAATCACACATCGACAGACCCATATGGGACTGAACTCTTACTTCTTCCAGTTCATTAAACAAAGGAAGAGGAACTTACCAAAGGTGAGTTATATTGAGCATGTGTTATCCTCCTCAAGCTCATTAAATCAAAAAGAGGTACTCATCTATCTGGATGGGGGAAAAAATTGAAAGGATCAAGCCAAGAAGTCTCTTGAGAACATCATCTAGCACTTCTTAGAGTCGCCCTTGAACATGACACTTTGTCATTTGTACATGTCATAATTCACTAAACCTCTGCACTGAGGCAATCCTTTGAGTTCCTTTCTCTCCTTTGGGTCACCTGACACAAGTCACAGTATCCATTGCATAGTTTTGGTCCATGTCACGTTTTTGCTGTTGTGCCTCAGTGTTCAAGGGAAGTATCCGCCTCGAGAGTCAGCCATCCCAAATATCTTGCCTCAAAACCTGTGTCAGTCCATGTCCATTTGATCCACCAATTACATCTCTATGTCTGTTTTGTGTTGTTGACGGGGGATACATCAAGGCCCTCCCTCGACGAGTCTATTCTTGTCGACTTCAACACATTATCCGAGAATCAGACTTAGAAACCAGTTAGTACTTTGCGACCTGCATGCCTCAATGGTAGGACTCCTCACGTTCAAAAGTAGGTCTACATCATTGACTCCTGATCGAATGATTCCATGGGTGTTCGACTTCAGTTCATCTATTCACATTCACTGGAATGTACTAGGGTACCTTGGGAATCATTGGCATTAATGGTGATCTCCCTTGCACTTGTTAATGGTTTACACCATTGAGTGGTAATCAAGTGGTTTCTGCCATGTTCAACATCAAGACATCGATTCTCATGGTTAGAATCGTACCATGTTGGGATCAGTAAGAAGACCCTGGGTTGAGTGACCACTTTGATATATGCTTTGCCCAGGCTGCGAAGGAGTTTCTATTGGACAAAGAACACATACACTGTCACATAGATCCACTTTGTATTGGTTGTGGCTATGTCTTGTCATCTCGTAGATACACTATGTATTCTTCATGGCTACAATCAGTCTGAGTCATCAGAGTATAGATCCACAGTGTATTTTCAGTGGCTATACCTTTTTATCAATACAATTATGGATCCGCAGTGTATTTTTTGGTAGCCATATCTTGCAAGTCTTGACCACCCAAGCATAGGTATGCCTGCCTTGGGTTTTGAAACATGTCATGATATTTGTTGGATGTTTGTGTGTAGTTTCCGTCAGGTTCTCCGAGTCTATACCCTTGCTTGAGCATCTACAAAGTATTTTAGTTATTAGTTCCTATCTTCTAACTTCATACTTTGGGGGGCAATCTGTTACACATCAAAATTACTCACTTTGATAGTGTCACAAGCGTCGTCATTACAAAGGTCGCAAGTGTCGCATTTCGCTCACAAGGTCGCAAGTGTCACATGTTTCTCACAAGTGTCACATGTGTCAAGGAAGCATACTTCCATGATGCCTATGTCATGCCTATAACGACATGAGAAGGACACTTGAAACACCTCAAACATTTTATTTGGAAGAGGAGAAATGAGTCAGCAAGCTTGCAAACCTTTTTCCATCTGAAAGCACCTCAAAAACTGAGTTTTTGGAGGGGAGCACCCCCCCTTACACTATCTTGGAGCGCCGACGCTCCCCCCTTACACTTTCAGGGAGAGTTATAACACTCCCCTGGCCCTTTTGAGGAAGCACTATAGATTTTGGAGCGCTGGCGCTTCCCTTAACCTTTTCAGGGAGTGTTACAACTCTTTGATGGCCCTTTTGAGAGAGCGCTACCTATTCTGGGTAGTTGTTAAGCTGTTGAGATGAATGGGGGAAGAATCCTTTCATTCTTGGGAGGAAGTTGGATTCGAGTCCCTAGTCCAGCCATGATACTAGGGAAGATCCTCAACTGAAGGAGGCAAATCCTCAACTTCCCCAAGGATATCTCAAGATTTTTGAGCCTCTCCAAGGCTATATAAGCAAGCTTTCTAATGGTGAAAGTGGGGATGGAAAAAGGAGAATCACACCAAACTTATGATCTCATAAGTGGTTCTGGAAGGGGAAGAACTGCTGGTATGAAACTTATGATCTTGGAGAAAACACACAGTCATCCAAAGGAGAGTGATCAGTGAAGCTGATGTTCTCTAGGTTGTGGATATTTCAGGCAAGGGTTAGACGAAGAGGACCCGACGAAGCTGTCACATTCGCATCTACGATTGTAAGTACTGTTGTCGTTATTCTCATCAATATGACACGCTTGGCCTGTTTATTTCTAGTTTGTGTCTAATGTTGCATGAACTTATCATTAATTGATAGATCTGTTTTCAAGCTAATATCAATAGAGTAGGAAGTGGTCGTACCTTGTTTTGTCCACAGGATCCAGTGAGAATCAAAGGATCGAAGCGTAACTAGGAGCGTGTAGGGACAAACGTCGATAAAGAGGTACATCTGTCGTTCTTCCTTCTCATGTGTTAGTTTAGATAGATTTGAAAGGAAGTCAGTGTCCATGTTAAGCATTTTCTGTCTAGAGTTAGGGTCAAGCTCTTAGAGGCGATCTACCTATCTGTAGGGAGATTTTCCTACAACAGAAGGAACCTCTCACTAATTATCACAACTACCCCACCAGATTACTGAACAGGCTTGCTGGCAGTGGGTTGTGGTTGAGAAATGTCTCATTTATACTTGTCTAATTGAAAAATTCACTTTTGTCATCCAAAACAAAAAGAGAAAAGGTCACTATTGGCTTTCATGAGATACAAACTCCAGATTAATCAACAACATAATTACTTCAAGAAAATGTCCATTTGAGAATCACCCTAAGTCAACTTACCAGTCTGACATCTAAAGCCTACATTACTTAAGAAGGAAACTTCTTAAGAGTGGAGCCTTAACTAGGGAGTCTAATCTACTTATACTTTGAAATTTATCTATAACATCCAATGATAGTAAATCTCTGAAGCAATTTAGGTGGGATCTGTTCTTCTGGAAAACATATAAATATTCCCCATTTCACTGCTAAATGCTACCTTTGTTAATAATCCATCAAAAGAAGGGCAATTTCACTTTTTAAGTAGTATATCATATGCTAGGTGATAAATGTACTTTTGGAATTTGATTGGTTTCTTTTGCTCTTATCATCTTTTCTCCATTATGATATAAAATGTTGAATCTTCTTGCATACAAATATACAACATATTCAACATGGGGGAAGGTCAAAGTGCCCCTTCAGAAATCTTTTTCAGACTCACATGATCACCCTGTATAACCAAATACAAAAGAAGATAAGCACATAATAAAATAAGTACATGATATTCTCGTACCAAGTTTTTAAGAAGATTCAGTCTAAAAGGATGAATTCTGACAATTTACAAGTAGTCACACATGCTATGGGTATTGATCATACAAAGGTAAAAGCAAAGGTAACATGGTATTTATTTTCCTATGCTCATAAAACTACAATAAGTATGAAAATATATACTAGATCTTATGACCTTAGTATTAAACCCTTGCACCTATCCCTCATACCCATACACCTAAACCTAATCAATCCTCTCATATCTCTTGAACATGGTTAAAGGAAAAAAATCATATCAAAATATGAAACATGTATAACAATGATAAGCCACGAATATATTTCGTCGTTATGCAATTCACGAACCTGGCTTATGTCATGAACCATGACCTAACATCAAATTCACCACTTGAACGTCCAATCACCTATCCCAAAATGATGCCTTGAACACCCAACGTCTTGTCCTCATCATTACAGTAACAGGTAGAAATGAAATGGATTATCTGGTGGCAAATCCATCCAGATAAGCCTCTCCTGGTCATAAATTTTCCTTACGACATCCTTACTTAAACTTACCATTCGCATTACCAACAACATCACCATATTTTCCCTTGTCGTGAGCTTTCTCTAGTCCCGAGCCTACTCCTTTTCGGTACCAAACCCTTACTCTCATCAATTGACCAAACCCTTGTGCTACAGCCTGATCCTTTTCTCACAACTTATAACGATGGTGGTTAGTAGACATGAACCAGTCTTCCAAATTTATAGGGAAACCGAGGAGTTCCAATTATGTGAAGAAAAATATGCTAGATCGGGATGGATGCCATTTCTGGAAAAATTCACAGGATGGCACGAGAAGATATCTCACGAATTTATTTAGAGTTACGATGGAGAGATTGCACATATAGGAAATCTACAATTGACAATCAATGAAACAACCTTAAGGGAGGTCACGGGATTACCTAGCAGAGGAGCCAAATACTTCAAAGGTGTAGGAGTCAACAAAGAAATGTGCCAATGATTCTTGAAAGAATATCATCAACACCCTGACTGTAAAAAGGGAATCCCTAGGAACTACATCAAGGAAGAGTATCATCCAATGATTACTAGTCTTCAGCGATTTGTCACTTGCGAGGGAAGGTATGCTGTGACCTTCATATATCATCTTAGGCTTCTATTACATTTTGAAGGAGGCCCTGAAATTGATTTCCCATATTTTATATGGCTGAGTTTGAACAAAATGGTAAGAGGTGTTAAATCCATCTCCAAAACAAAGAATACTAGCATTTACCATCAAGGTCTCATTAAAATGCTAGTTTTACATGAACTTAGGAAACAAAGGATTAGTTGGAAAACCCTTACCACTCAACACCTTCCCACAGAAAACAAACCTGTGGAGGAAACCCAGCATGCTCCAAATAAAAATAAGGAACCGCAAAAGAAAAAGGGCAAGAAGGATAAGACAACTCCACCATCATCTAGGGCAGTGAGCCAACATGAAAAAGCAGGGTCCTCTTCCATAGTCAATAAAACTTTTAAAATCTATGAATCAAAAGGTAAAAACAAATTAGTAGAGGAAACTTCAACGGTGGCAGTTGAGAAAGAGGGCCATCAAACAAAAATGATGAAGAAAGGGAAGCATAGCTCAAAAACTAAAAGTAAACAGTTTGTGGCACAACCCCCTGTTACCATTTCACAATTAGAAAAGAAGAAAAATAAGCCCGTGAGCATCTCTGATCTGGTACCTCCTTGTAAAAGAACCATGAGGAGCGTGGAAATGAAGGGAAAAACAATAGTCAATCCTCATACACAGGAAGATCCAATTGATCTTACCTCCCCTTCTGAGGATTTATCAGTCCAAGATGACATCCCTAGTTTGACCGAGGAGAAAGCCACTATTACTTTATGTGGGATGAGGGAGGACTTCGAGGAAAGGGAGTGCATCCAGCCAGTAATGATGGAGTCAACAAAGACCTTGACAAAATAACAAATGAAGAAAAAGATTGGGGAATTGCAAAAACAAAATCAGGAACTCAAACAAGAAGTGAAGGAATACCAACTCTTGGACAGGTATATCAAAAATGAAAATGAGCAATTGAAAGCAACCAACCAACAACTTCAAGATGTCCATGAAGAGACTTCTAACAAGCTCAAGAAGGTATTATGAATCCTACAATACATTAGGGTCATCAAAAGGGATCTGAAAGAAGAGGCTTCAACCATCAACATCATTGATCCACCAAAGTAAAGAACACAGTCTCAAGTTTTGAAAATTTTGGGTTTGTTTTCAGTTGCATGAGGACATGCAATGATTTTGGCATGGGGGAATGTTGAGACCCGAAATTGACATCCCCATTACCCTATTATACTCTTCATTTATACCTTTTTGGCCTACCTAGAGATTGGGTGAATGACAAGAACGCTACCATTATCCAGTGATAAGGTCATAAAGTAAAGTATGGTTAATTCATGCATTTTGTAGTTTATAGAGTTAAGGAATTAAATATTTCATGTACTAATGCTTCAATTTACCATGTATAAATATTTGACCTCTAGATATCCAACGTTCCTGTACTAGCTCAGCTATCCGGTACTTGCGCACCAAGACAACCACTATTCGAATCTGGTACCAAACACATCCGTTACTAAAATATCATCTGTTGCAATCCGGTACCAACGGTCGTGGACTGTCATGATCCGGTACCCCCATTTGCGCATAGTTATGATCCGATACCATCTACCTGTCACTATCCGGTACCAATATAGAGAATCGAATATACCAAGTTTAGCTCCATATTGCCCAAGACAATTGGTGGATGTTTATTTTCTTTAGCAAGGCTATGTTAGAATAGTTTGTTGATTTCCTCATCCTCATGCACTTCATGTCATGAGGATGAAGCTAAAATATGTAACCGAATAATTAAATTTAAACATTTGACTGATTTGCAAATCATTTCATCTCCTTCTGTTTCATGACTAAGACTATTAAATAGCCATGGCAAGGATGGTGGAAGAGGAGGAGAGTTAGCATGTTACCATCATGTGAAACAACGTGTGATATTGTAGAACATATTCTGAGTGAAGACTAATAGGAAAATGTCATTTATCTCCATGTCTTGATTGTCTATGATTAAATATGAGTTGAGTTGTTAACAAAAGTTTGATGTTATGTTTTGAGATTTGAGTGAGAGTAATGTGTGGGTTGGAGACAAGCCTCCTGTAGACTTCAGTAGCTGACCTGTTGAAGAGGCAAGGGCCCACTGCCCAACAAAGGTCAAAATTTTCGTAGATTATCATTAGCATTTGTTTTCAGTAGTGTAAACATTAAATCAACTGAAGCTTTAACTTTGTTAGATGATATCAGTACAACTTAGACTAGGATTTCCATTATATAATTGCTTAGAGATCTTTACTTGCTCTGTTTTTGCATATGCTCTGTTTTTATGAATTTTGTTTTTAGACATGAATGTTGGCAACAGTTGTTAAGGCCCTAACCCGCACATAGGTAGATCAATGTATTCGGATGTAATAAAGGTCAATATTAATAAGACCTTTCAATAAAATAGAATAAGGCAGATGTAAGAAGACCTAATAG
>JZKD02S0199273.1:0-22374 GCA_000966675.3 Picea glauca
GATGGTGCTCAAGGGTTTCAATCTTTCGACTAATTTCCACGAGAAGTCAAATATCCATTTGAAATACCACATATAATATACCAAAAGAAAGATATTAAAATTATCTATCCAATGGAACTGATTTGGTAGCAATATGAGCACTCTGTGAAAAATTATGAGTTATGCAGTCCCGTCGCCATCACAAAAAACCCCCAAAAATGCCTAATTTTAAATCAGTGATATCTTCACTTCTGGAGCTCCGATTTGGGTGAGTTTTTTTTTGAAATAAACTATTTTTGAAAGAGGAACTCAGATCTGTAATTTTTTTTAACAATTTATACCTCCAAGTGCTACATAAATCAAAAAATTGCGTCGTCGTCCACGGAAAAAACCTTGAAAATTTGCATATTTTAAAATGTCTATATCTTGACTTCCCAGACTCCGTTTCGGATGAATTGTTTTTTTAAAATTGGGTACTTTTCTAAGAGGAACTCAGATAGACCAACTTTTTTTGCAAATTTTGCACATAAATATATAGAAATCGTCCAGAATGGCACCACCCTCTTTTTCTTCTCCGAAAAAAATTGCAAAAATAAAAAAAAACAATTTGCCCACACTTCTAGAATGTTAGGTAGCTAGAGAGGTAGTGGGGGGGGTAGAGGGCCCATAATTATAATAGTATAGGCCATTCAATGTAGGGTGGACTAGGTCCACTATAGTATTAAATAAGGCCCACTATGGTAGTTAGATATAATAAATGTAAGATGACTTTTTAGAAGGTTCTACTTCTAGAAGGTTCCTCCTCTAGAATGTTCTTAAGTGGTTGGTAGCACTATATAAATGGGTTCAAACAATTTAATGGGATATGAAGATAAGTATTGTATTTGGAGTTGAAACTCATTAGGAGGTTGCCCCCTCGAAGAGGCAAGTGAACATGATACAATCTCTTCCACAATAGGATCCATTGTATGGTGTTACTCTACCTCAAGGGTTTTGATATAATAAAGTGGTGGTTTTCTATCCACCTATGAACATTCTAGAGGAGAAACCTTCTAGAAATGGAACCTTCTAAGAAGTCCTCTTACATTTATTATATCTAACTACCATAGTGGGCCTTATTTAATACTATGGTGGATCTATTCCACCTTACATTGAATGAAACCACTATTATCACTATGGGCCCTTTGGCCCCCCAACTACCTCTCTAGCTACCTAACAACCCCACACCTCTTCTGATGCTTTCTGACAGGAGGGGGAATTGAAATATTGTGTGCTCTCCTGACTGAATTCATTGGTGAATGATGATGAATCCCCCCCTCCCATGGTTGTTTCAAAAACCACTAGGGGACCCCCCCTGCCTCATGGTTCTGTGGGTTCGGCCCAGGGTTCCACAGGATCGGCAGGCTCCCGCCACCACAACTCCACATTGTCTTCCATATGAAATCCAGTTACCTGCCACTATTCCACACATGAAAACATGTACCTGCCACCATGACCCTATCACTGTTGTTGTACACATAATCATTCTACCATGTCAGTTGACATGTGGCCCCCACGTCATGCTGACGTCATCATACGGAAAAATTCATAAATTTTTCCAATTTTTCCAAATATGCCCAAATTCACAATTATTTTATCGTCTCACCATTGTATCTCTGTAACTAAGCTTCCCACAACCAATTTTGGTCATGTATATACAAATTCGACTCTTACTCTTAAAATTTGACTCCTCCATGTTGAATTTCCCATAATTTCACTACAAAATTTGGGGATTTTGCCCAATTTTACACCAATTCATAATTTCTTCCTCAAGCACCATCGAAACTCTGTAATAAGATTCATTACAGGTCAAAAATTTCCAATTTTGAGATTTAAATTGCGGATTTTAATCCTTGGGCATGATTCCTTCAATTAGTCGTGAAATTTTCCAAGAATTCTTCCCAATTCCACTACAATAATTTCATTGAACATATTATAGGCATGCACTAAAAATTAATTTTCTGAAAATTCTATCTTCAACACTCTGTTATCTAACCCATGTAGGTCCAATGTCAAAATTGGAGCTCTAATACCACATTGTAGCATCCCCAACCACCGAGTTTGCAAAGCCACATAAAAATTTCTAACTCTGATACCATTTAGTTAAATCATAATGCTCTGCATATGAAAAGACATGCAATTCTAACAACAAAATCCATAAACATAATTATAACAAGAATTCCATAACATAATTAAATCAATTATACACACATTAATTAAATGAAATACACATAAGACACTTATCTTTTGTAAAGATTCACCAACTTCTTGCAGACCTTAGACTTTCCTCCCAACCATAGACTCCATTGCTCATAAACTCTCAACAACAGGTCACCCCCGAGTTGGGGCTAAAAATCCACCAGGGAAAAGGAATCCTAAGCCAGGCTAAGGCCCATAAACAATAGAAAATCTCAAAATAAGGTGCCAACTCTATATAACAACCCACAACCTCGTATTCCCCACATGCATGCCCCACCCCAGGAAGTATGCCCCTTCTCTGCTCAATAGTCCTTTGGCTGCCCCACTTCCCTTTCGGGGCTTCAACAATAGGTCGAACATTAAGTCTCATATCTCTGCAGCTGCAACCTGACACCAAGGAATATAATTCCTATTAGTTCTATCACCCGGAGAGAATGTTCATGGGCCCGACAACCTGCTTCTTCAATAGCACACAAGCATGACAATCCGCCTCTTCAACTCAATTCACTGGCTAGAAACAACTCCCAAGATTCCCAAGTGCATGTATGGAAGTAAGGTATGGATGGTAGGAGAGGAGTGATGGTAAGAATGATGAGAAATAATGAGAGAATAATGGGAAAATGTATTAAACTTCCACTTTAAGTATGCATGTTCCCAACTTGACACTTGTCATGCTGGAAACTACCTTGTCCCTACTTGGATGATATGTTTCTTATCCTTTGGACTTAGGATAAAAATAAATATCCATACTTTAGAATTTAGGAAATATTATTAAAATATTTCCTTGGCTTATCCGCTCTTCCTAGACCCTTAGCCCCCTTTCCCTTCTAGTGGAGTTTAGCCCCCCATACTCTTTTTGTCTGGTTGGTTTGCAATAATGATGTATTTTCATTAATATCTGAGTGTGATTACAATTTAAAAAGATAGGCTCACTGACCCTTTTAGCATCCAGGCTCTCCAGCCTAATAACCACACAAGCATTTTGGCCTCAAAATACATATACAAAGGCACTCTAGCCCAAAATGTCATGGCACACCAGCCTATATGTACATTACAATTGGGGTTCATCCTAGGGGTATTACAGTTAGTACTCAATACTTTCCTCAATAAATTTATAATTCCAGATTCAATATTAATGCAAATGTAGATTGGTTGGTCACACTCTTACTAAGAATTGATTTTATAAAATTGCAGTATGCAAGAGGTGGCATTGGAATATATATATATATATATATATATATATATATATATAATGGGAAGCCATAAGTTCATTTTTTTGTATTCTTGTCATGTAATGTACCCATCCCCCTTTATCACCACATTTGAGGAGGGATATTTTTTTTGTAACAATATTCTTTTGAATGATATGGAAATTCTTTCTTCATTAGCTACTGTCAAAGACATTATCCTAACTTTGAACGACATGTCTTCCATTGAATATTCTTCTAAAGAAGTCCATTGGACCATTTATGAAGATACACATGACCAAAAGCTAAAGCCTATTGGACCACTTTGAAATATCATCTTTCAAATTTGACTCATAGATTATTCATCCATTTTGAAATATCATCTTTCAAATTGGCCAAACAAACCATTAGGTTTCTTTTGAAGATTCTACTTTGAAAGGAAAAACTTCAAACAAAAACAAAGACCATTAGGCCTATTCTAAAGAATCCCATCAACCAATTTGAAAAGATCATCTTTTGAAACTGTTTGAAAGATCATTAGACTATTTCAAAATATCATCTTTTGAATCCACTTGATATACCATCGGTCCATTTTGAAAGATCATATTTGAAATTAGTGGGATAAACCATTTAGGCTTTTTTGAAGATGCTACTTTGAAATAAAAACTTCAAACAAAAACAAAGCCATTAGGCCTCTTTGAAAGAAGACCATCAACCACTTTCCAAAGATTATAGTTGGATAGATTTGAAGATGATATTTCAAATAAACTTAGTAGAGCATTGGGCCTCTTTGGAATATGCTACTTTGAAAGAAAAAAACATTGAATAAAAACACAACCATTGGGCCTCTTCCAAAGAACAACATTCGAATGTCCCCGATAAGCCACGAAGTCGATTCGAAATATTAACTTTTGAATTCATTTGATAGGCCATTAGACCATTTTGAATAAACAACGTTCAAATGTCAAATATAGGGCCCATCAAGCCACTTCAAAAGATCTTATTTAAAAATCCCCTTATAGGCCGTTAGGCAATTTTAAAAGAACATATTTCAAATCCACTCGATAGACTATCAAGCCCTTTTGAAAGATGGTGATCTACCTCTTTTGAAAGATTTGTTGGATATGCCATCAAGCCCTTTTCAAAGTTCTTTTTGACTTTGAAAAACAACAAGCAAAGGCCAAGGTCCCATTCAAAGGGAATACTTTAAATGCCAACAAAAGGGGACTCTATATGGTGTAGACCCCCCTTCTCTCCTAAGGGTTGCGTGAACTCTTGGTCTAAGATTGATCAAGAACTGAGTTTGATTGACTCTCTAGGTCTCTGCCAGACCCTAAACCCACTTACATAGGTCCTTTCCCCAAATGTGCAGGTTGAATGAGTCCTGCGGTTTCTCTCCTGAGCGTTATTCGAACCTCAATGCCAAACGAGTGTTAGCTCTTCTCTGCTAAACCCCTTTCTCTCACGTGGCCACGAGCCTAAACAAAGGCACGTCGCAAGTCGGGTATTTGTATGAGAGTCACCTCGACTCAATCTCTGAAACCCCGATAAGGGTCTAGCGCTCGCTAGCTCCTCCCTTATCCCCTTTCCAAATGACCCTTGCTATGACCTGGGGCCAAACCTCCAAGCGCATCAAGATTTCGTGTATCGGGAATTTCCACTGTGAATCGCCTCTGTTCCCCGACTCCCAAAATGTCGATATTTTGGAGCTCTTAATCTGACGGTCCTGATTTCCCCACGATATGATGGTTCAAATCGTTTTAGGATTTCGCATATCATGAAGTCGAAATACTTTCCACCTTTTCTCTCCCGATCCCCGAAATGCCGAAATGCTGATCTTTCAAATTTGATGGTCCAGATCCTTCCTTGATCCAACAACTCAGATCAAGTTGCGATTTCACATTTCATGAGTTCTTACGAGTCAACCTTTGACTCCCCTGAGCCACGAGTCAGCGAAACACTGGTCTCTCACCACGTGCCCTCCTTGACGATGGGCGGTCCTAATCTTATTCTGGGACTTTGGGTCTTCGTGCTTCGACGATCTCAGTTTTCAAACTAAAAACCCCCTCCACTCTTTTCCCAAAGTTTGAGATCTATTGACAAGTGTCCTCCGACAGATCGATGACTCTTGAATCTTCGGCTTTTTAGACTTCGGGTGTCTCAACACTTCAATCCCCCTGCCTTCCTCTAGATCTTCCAACCTGTTGACACGTGTCCTCCTGGATCAACGATCCAGATTCACTCCGGCTCTTTGGAATCTCGAGTTTCAAACCTTGAGAGATTCTCTCTCCTATGCGTGTGAGTGTTAAGACTCATGCACCTTCCTCTGGATCAATGGCTGTCGATCTGCTTCACGGTGATCCAACAAGCACTGTCGCTCCTCTCTCCTAAGCTTCTGATCATTTCTAACTTAAAAAAATCTTCTAAGTCTTTAAAGGACTCAACCCTTGTTCTTCTTATGGTTCTAACTCTTGGAACTTGACTACTCCTCTGAAAAGTGTTATCCCTCCTAAGCTTGGTCTTGTGAAGACTCCGACCTCCTGTGCACTCCTTGTGCTCCAGGGATTTTGATAACTTAGAATTCGAAGGATTTCTTGAAGATAATTTCCTATCGCCCTCTTGGAGTTCTCTTCTTCTGGTTCTTCGACTCCTTGCAAAGTCCCTTCAACACTTAGTCGAATCTCGGATTGGTGCACTCCTTGCACCAGATCTTTATGCAAGGTTTTGAATTCTTGTGGGTGACTGTGCACACATTGCACCAGATCTTTACGCAAAGTTTTGAATTCTTGTGGGTAACTGTGCACACCTTGCACCAGTCTCTTTGTAGTCCTTACAAAGGGAAAAGCTCACGTTATCTCTTCTGAGCTTCGGAACCGAAACATATTTCGTCAACGCATTCCTTGCGTTCTGTGTGCACACCTTGCACTGCTTCAATAGAAGAGAAACAATTGAAACTATGCTAACATTCACAGTTTCATATACTCATAACAAGATTCATTCATTCATTCATGAAGACACAATAACAGGGAATTGCAAACAATGTTCACACCATGCATTGGATCAATTTTCCTCTGTTATATTCCAAAGTAAAAAATGGCTACAACTGAAAACAAAAACAATAACTGGAAATTGAAATCTCCTACTAACTTTCTGCTAGCCTCATTTGGGCGTACAAAACCTCTATTTATCTCATAGCGCTCTTAGGGTCCCCCCTGGCTACTTGTCTACTCTATAACTTAACCTAAAAACTATCTAGACCAGTCACATTCCAGAGCCGGAGTGGAAACTCTCACTTCGCTCGTAATCGTTCAAGTGTGTCTCATAGGATTTTTCCGGCACTGAGTTCAAGTGTGCCTCAAACAATCAATTCTGGCATTGAGTTAAGGCGGCTTAGAAAAATCTATTGTAACTACCAGCGTTGAGCTCCCGTATAGATTCTGGGACGCTGATAGGTCTTGCTCCGAGCGATTCCCAGTGATGCTCCTGCATCACTATCCCATTCAAAGAAGTACTTGGAATCAAACAAGGGCCAATTAGCCACTTAGAAGTAGTAACTTTGAATGCACAACATGACCTAGACATTAAGGCCAATCCTGTAGGCTTTGAATATCATTTGACCATAGAAGGCACATAATTTTATTCTAAATATTCTACTCCTATATGGGTGTTTTGCCTCTGGGCATGCCAATATACATAATCACTTAGAACTAGATATGGCCCATGCCATCTAGTTTGTATGCATCGCAAAATCATAAATAATATATCATAAAATTTTAGTTCAATTACACTAAAGAATTTCAAATTATAAAGGCATGTAGCCTATCAATTGAAAGAACCATTCATACAATTATCAAATTCATAGCAAAATTCGAGCCAAATAAATCTTGGGCTATTTGAATTCCACAGAGGCATGCATATGACTATTATAGTCAAGTTAAGCATGCAATGATCATGCATTCAACTATGAATTCCATTTCCCATGCATTCATAAGTCAAATAACTCATTTTAAGAATGTTGACAGGATTTTCAATAGAATTATGATCTCCCTTTGGTTATGGTTCCTTCTTGGATACCCATGAAGATAGTTACATCCATCTAACCAAGTTGAGACTTATTATTCATAATAGAGGTAAAATTAAGTTCCCTACATCATACATTATTGGCTATAGAAACCTCTAAGATGACACATAACTAACGTCATAACACGCTATAACATATTCCTAACACAATACATAATTATTTCAACATAGAAACACCACAAGTGTTAATCCTCAACAAACAAATAACAAATATATGAGTATAACACAACAGATCCAAGAGCATTAATTCCCAACATATAATCAACAAGGACTAGGTTACTTATTTTGTTACAATATTCAAGATGGTACAATCTTCAAGTTCTTCAAAACCCTAGATAGGGAAACCATCAAAATCTAAGACACCACCAAAGATCCACACCATGAAAGCATCAATGCTAGAAACTCCTTTATGGCTTCATCAACAAGGTTTTATCACACAAGCTCTCCACGCTAGCACAATTACATTCCTTAGAGTTTGAAAACCCTAGCCATGTTGTATCACATAAGTACATGGTAAGATAGGTCTAGTTCTAGCCTCCAAATATACATTTCCATACTAGGTCTTGATTCCTCAAATATCAAGTGTTCAACTCTTCCATCAAAACATATACCAAGTCCTCCATGGAACATCAAGGATGCAATAACTAAGTCTCCCAACTTTAAGTAATGCATCACACTAAGATTAAAATCATCAATATTATCTTATTGAGATCCTACCTGAGCCTTACATTCCATAAGAGCAAGGCTTCAAAATGATGCAATGCATTAGCTCCATTCTCCATGTCTTCTACAAAGGTAGAGACCCTAGTGCTACAACAAGAACCACGAGAACCATGATCACCTCCAACGTTATGTTCTTCTCTAGGGTTCATAAGCATAGCTCAAACCCTAGCATCACACAAGATAAATGTCTCCAAGAACATCCAAGACATCTCACTTTCCCTTTATCTTCTCCTAGGGTTTCCTCATTAGCCCTAATATCCCAAAGACAAGACAAAAAAGAGTACAAAATCATGATAATATGAGATCTCTCTCCTCCATTATAACCAATAAGACAATCCCACATGTAATGCTCTACAATAAAAGAATATACATGTGTCAAACTAGATTTTATCCAACCCCAGGGTGAAACCCCATCCAAGTCATGATCCTCCTTGGGCAACGCCCCTCATACAAGATGGTGTGCTCTCCACCAAGATGTTAGTACAATTCACCCTCTTCCGTGAAAGATCTATTATCCAAGTGTCTTCATGCAATGTGATCCTCGAACCGTGTACCACATGTCCTCTCATGTTCCTAATGCTTCTCTCATATGTACCAATGTAGTAACTAAGCTCCAATGCTCGTCCTTAACATCTATTTGAGTCCATCACTAGCATCCATGAAGTATGCTACTCAACCCAAGCATCTTCAAGCCAAGTGTCCAACCTCTAAGGTATATATCACACGGTCCCAAGTTCTAAGGGATACATATCCTCCTCTAAGTTCTTGACACTCCTCCTCCTAGGTAGGCACCTCCCCTAATCAAGCAATTGACTCTCCCATTGTGTGCACCTAATGGGTTAGTGATCATGCTGATTAGGGTAACAACCTCCTAGGTAAGGTTCCATACAAAAAATCTAACCAAGGTCAAACATTCACCCAAATTGAGCCATCCATATGTACATGAATAATTTCCAAGGGGCTAGGAGACATAACACTTTCCTATAAAGGTGAAAACACTTTTTGAGTAACACCAAAAGCTAACACTCCCTCTTTATGAGAAAAGTATTTTATGTAAAACCTATCAACTCACTTTGAAAATACAACTTGTAATTTTGATGCCTCCACAAAGATGCAAATATCCTCCTCCATTATGATAGAACATCATACCTACTCTACAAGAGACACACCCACAAGTATAGGTCCACATATCTTAGCATCAAAGCAATGAATACTCACAAAGGTGCATCTCTCTCCAAACAATCTTTAATTGAGCCTATAAATGGTGAACATGCAAGGAGAATACAACAGAGAAACTTAGTTTACACCATCAAACCAAGCTACTCCCTCTCCCCTTTTGCTAGGGACTCCAAAAGAACAATGACCATATGTGAATTTGAAGGAACATAACCCTATATCAATGCTTCCCGTTGAACTTTAAAGAAACTCTAGAACAAGGAAGACATCAAAAATAACTTCTCAAACTCCAACATCTCTAAAGGAATCATCACTGGATAAAAATATTTTGGTACCACATCAAGAGTTGAATAGAACATCCTACAAAGATAATCACATATTCACAAGACGAGTAAAACTTGATGAGATCTATCAAAATCATAAGATAAATAAGCATGCATCTCAACCCATTGATCTTGAAATACAACCTCATGGGAAGAGTAAAAAAAACCCATAAAGGGTCATCATCAAACTTTGAGCATGAGAATGCCTCTTGTGCACCTCAAAACCTCCAACAACTAAAGAAACAAGCTCTACCAAGTCACTTCCCCCTTATTGAGAGAATCCCAAAGCAAGAGTATCATCATAGTTAACTTCCTCTTCCTGACACTACGTGGATGTTTTTGCGGACGCCCCTATAAAATATTCCAAAAATCTGTTTATAGCGGATTATACTAGCGGAGGTGAGAGGGTAGAGGTTTTAGCAGATGTTTTTACACCAGTGCTTTTATAAGTACATAACGCACTGGTGCGTTTTATACAATAGGTGCATCGGTGCCCTCAAAACTAGTGCACCGTAGCAGGGTTATTTCAAATAAAGAAAAATATTATCCGGTGCGCTACATAAATAAGGACACACCGGGAAATAATGACACATCGTAATAGCATTCTTTAAAAAATATCTGGTGCACACCACAACATTGGAAGCATCGATGCACTATTAGTAGAGCGCACCATTATATGGTTAAATAAAAAACATTTACGCACCAATGTAGGATTGTGTCAAAAAATATATTCTGGTGCATTCCATTGTATCATGTGCACTGGTGTGCACTAGTGCTCCAATATGGACCACCATGTTAGGGTTAATTTCCAAATTTACGTGGTGTGTTATGTAAAAGCAATTGCATCGGGGTGTCTCTTATTATACCGCACTGTGTCATGCTTAAACAAAAAATTTCGCACTATTGTAATTTTTCAAAAAATGTACGGCGGTACGTTGTGTAGTAGTATACGCACTCGTGCCCAAAAACATGCACACCGTGTTAAGGTTGGTTATTTTTTTTTTTTAATTTAATCGGTGCACTCATTAAACATGTATGGCTCGGCGCGATTGTTCATCGGGTGCACTAGAACAGGGTTTTATAAAAAAATTTACCGATGGTAAAAATTATTTTTACCATTTTCAGTGTTGTAGAGCTCAAAAGCACTGGTGCACCCTTTGCCTATCTGAAGCACCCTTCCATCAGTGCTTTCCTTGGTTTCCTTCCTTTTGTTTGTTTCTTGGTGCGTGAATTTCAAATTTTTCCTAACGGTGGGAAAATTTAGTTTTTTTGAGTATGTCGCAACCATGGCTCCCAGACGACAAAATTTCTAGGTAATGTCCTTGTTTCTTCATAACTTAAGTTTTCACCAAATTAAAATTTAAAATTGAGTGAAATTTTAGGTGTAAAAAATAAAAAGAAAAAAAACTGTGTGGTGCGTTCGAAGCTCTCGGCTCGCACCGCCTACGGTGCGACCTATAAATTTACAGGGCACACTGCATACCTTTTTACCTTTCTCAGTGGTACACTGTTAAACATAAATGCACCGGTGCATCCGTTTAACGACGCACCAAAGAAAATCACATAATTGGTGGGGCGGTGTGTCAAAGTACATATAATGCACCAGGTCATTAAATTACATAGTGCACCACCCTTATCAGATATATTTTTATGCAGTGCATTGGTAAACATGCGCACTGAGGCGTTCATACCAAATGTACCACCGAGAAATGTAACATCGTGTTGCGGTGCACCCAGTAAATGTTTTGGTGGCACCGTACGTGGTGCGATAGTAACGACCAGAACGCACTGTAAAAAGTTATGTACTCGAAAATTTGAAAAAGTTTATGTGACTGTGCGTCTACGTCAATGACACACACCGATGCGTGTAGTGAACGTATACGCACCGCTTTTTTGATAATTTTTAAATAATTGTTTACGTGCGTTAATATTTTAATTTGTTTTTTGGTTTAAGCGATGCATAGGATAAATGTAATGCACCAGAGCATATGTGTTGTAGTGTAGCACCCCAATGCGGTACCATTTTCCAATGCACCTCATAACACAGTAGAACATATTTTGTTTGGTGCGTTAGTTTACACTGAAGCACTGATCATGGTGCTCACAATATCTATATGCGCACCGTTGACGATGCATGGTTGTTTTTCAGGGGCATCGTTAATGCAATTAACTTGTTTTTTGAAGGAAGTTATTTTTCCATATTTATAGATAAATTTACCATTTAGTATATTTTTTTTTATGTTTTATGTATGAGTGAGGATGATGTATTTCATATGTTAATCATGCAGAGATGTGAGCGGAGAGAGAAACAAAAATAATAGGAGCAGAGGGTGGACCTGTACAATGTTGTACAAGAATGGGAGGCGAGGGAGAGGGATTTGTACCCTTTCCCTATTATTGCAGTGACTCATGTTCTCTTGAGGGATGTAGGCCTCCTTAAGTACTATGAGGAGACTACATCCCTTAAGGGGAACTTCAGGTTGTTGGTGCATCTGATTCATCGATGGGATGTCCATCGACAGGCTTTCCGTGTGGGTCCAGATCAGTTGTACCATCCCACTAAGGAGGATATTTACTTTATCACTGGGCTGTCCAAGAGAGGGGAGGATTTTCCCCTATTTCCAGATGTCCCAGTAGGTGTTTCCGTTGAGAGTCAACTCATGTACTCTTAATGATATATTGGGGCTGATGTACTATCCCTAGATGATTTTTAGGTGTCTGCTGGACAACTGAAAATCGCCTCTTTCGGTGTAGAGGAGGTTAGGTGCCTCTCACTCTTAGTGACTACCATATCCCACTTTACCAGTGATGGTAAGCACATTAGCTGCCCTCTTTTGTATTATGTTGATTCGTTGGTATAGTAGCCGCAGTGTATCAGCTGGTCTACCATATTTTGTGGTAGTTTTGTATAGCGCTCGACAAATGTCGGNACTACCTTGTCCCTACTTGGATGATATGTTTCTTATCCTTTGGACTTAGGATAAAAATAAATATCCATACTTTAGAATTTAGGAAATATTATTAAAATATTTCCTTGGCTTATCCGCTCTTCCTAGACCCTTAGCCCCCTTTCCCTTCTAGTGGAGTTTAGCCCCCCATACTCTTTTTGTCTGGTTGGTTTGCAATAATGATGTATTTTCATTAATATCTGAGTGTGATTACAATTTAAAAAGATAGGCTCACTGACCCTTTTAGCATCCAGGCTCTCCAGCCTAATAACCACACAAGCATTTTGGCCTCAAAATACATATACAAAGGCACTCTAGCCCAAAATGTCATGGCACACCAGCCTATATGTACATTACAATTGGGGTTCATCCTAGGGGTATTACAGTTAGTACTCAATACTTTCCTCAATAAATTTATAATTCCAGATTCAATATTAATGCAAATGTAGATTGGTTGGTCACACTCTTACTAAGAATTGATTTTATAAAATTGCAGTATGCAAGAGGTGGCATTGGAATATATATATATATATATATATATATATATATATATAATGGGAAGCCATAAGTTCATTTTTTTGTATTCTTGTCATGTAATGTACCCATCCCCCTTTATCACCACATTTGAGGAGGGATATTTTTTTTGTAACAATATTCTTTTGAATGATATGGAAATTCTTTCTTCATTAGCTACTGTCAAAGACATTATCCTAACTTTGAACGACATGTCTTCCATTGAATATTCTTCTAAAGAAGTCCATTGGACCATTTATGAAGATACACATGACCAAAAGCTAAAGCCTATTGGACCACTTTGAAATATCATCTTTCAAATTTGACTCATAGATTATTCATCCATTTTGAAATATCATCTTTCAAATTGGCCAAACAAACCATTAGGTTTCTTTTGAAGATTCTACTTTGAAAGGAAAAACTTCAAACAAAAACAAAGACCATTAGGCCTATTCTAAAGAATCCCATCAACCAATTTGAAAAGATCATCTTTTGAAACTGTTTGAAAGATCATTAGACTATTTCAAAATATCATCTTTTGAATCCACTTGATATACCATCGGTCCATTTTGAAAGATCATATTTGAAATTAGTGGGATAAACCATTTAGGCTTTTTTGAAGATGCTACTTTGAAATAAAAACTTCAAACAAAAACAAAGCCATTAGGCCTCTTTGAAAGAAGACCATCAACCACTTTCCAAAGATTATAGTTGGATAGATTTGAAGATGATATTTCAAATAAACTTAGTAGAGCATTGGGCCTCTTTGGAATATGCTACTTTGAAAGAAAAAAACATTGAATAAAAACACAACCATTGGGCCTCTTCCAAAGAACAACATTCGAATGTCCCCGATAAGCCACGAAGTCGATTCGAAATATTAACTTTTGAATTCATTTGATAGGCCATTAGACCATTTTGAATAAACAACGTTCAAATGTCAAATATAGGGCCCATCAAGCCACTTCAAAAGATCTTATTTAAAAATCCCCTTATAGGCCGTTAGGCAATTTTAAAAGAACATATTTCAAATCCACTCGATAGACTATCAAGCCCTTTTGAAAGATGGTGATCTACCTCTTTTGAAAGATTTGTTGGATATGCCATCAAGCCCTTTTCAAAGTTCTTTTTGACTTTGAAAAACAACAAGCAAAGGCCAAGGTCCCATTCAAAGGGAATACTTTAAATGCCAACAAAAGGGGACTCTATATGGTGTAGACCCCCCTTCTCTCCTAAGGGTTGCGTGAACTCTTGGTCTAAGATTGATCAAGAACTGAGTTTGATTGACTCTCTAGGTCTCTGCCAGACCCTAAACCCACTTACATA
Source organism: Picea glauca (assembly GCA_000966675.3). Classification (NCBI taxonomy): domain Eukaryota; kingdom Viridiplantae; phylum Streptophyta; class Pinopsida; order Pinales; family Pinaceae; genus Picea; species Picea glauca. Next base: position 14,494 of record JZKD02S0199273.1, read on the forward strand.
GGTCCTTTCCCCAAATGTGCAGGTTGAATGAGTCCTGCGGTTTCTCTCCTGAGCGTTATTCGAACCTCAATGCCAAACGAGTGTTAGCTCTTCTCTGCTAAACCCCTTTCTCTCACGTGGCCACGAGCCTAAACAAAGGCACGTCGCAAGTCGGGTATTTGTATGAGAGTCACCTCGACTCAATCTCTGAAACCCCGATAAGGGTCTAGCGCTCGCTAGCTCCTCCCTTATCCCCTTTCCAAATGACCCTTGCTATGACCTGGGGCCAAACCTCTAAGCGCATCAAGATTTCGTGTATCGGGAATTTCCACTGTGAATTGCCTCTGTTCCCCGACTCCCAAAATGTCGATATTTTGGAGCTCTTAATCTGACGGTCCTGATTTCCCCACGATATGATGGTTCAGATCGTTTTAGGATTTTGCATATCATGAAGTCGAAATAATTTCCACCTTTGCTCTCCCGATCCCCGAAATGCCGAAATGCTGATCTTTCAAATTTGATGGTCCAGATCCTTCCTTGATCCAACAACTCAGATCAAGTTGCGATTTCACATTTCATGAGTTCTTATGAGTCAACCTTTGAATCCCCTGAGCCACGAGTCAGCGAAACACTGGTCTCTCACCACGTGCCCTCCTTGACGATGGGCGGTCCTAATCTTATTCCGGGACTTTGGGTCTTCGCGCTTCGACGATCTCAGTTTTCAAACTAAAAACCCCCTCCACCCTTTTCCCGAAGTTTGAGATCTATTGACAAGTGTCCTCCGACAGATCGATGACTCTTGAATCTTCGGCTTTTCAGACTTCGGGTGTCTCAACACTTTAGTCCCCCTGCCTTCCTCTAGATCTTCCAACCTGTCGACACGTGTCCTCCTGGATCAACGATCCAGATTCACTCCGGCTCTTTGGAATCTCGAGTTTCAAACCTTGAGAGATTATCTCTCCTATGCGTGCGAGCATTAAGACTCATGCACCTTCCTATGGATCAATGGCCGTCGATCTGCTTCACGGTGATCCAACAAGCACTGTCGCTCCTCTCTCCTAAGCTTATGATCATTTCTAACTTAAAAAAATCTTCTAAGTCTTTAAAGGACTCAACCCTTGTTCTTCTTATGGTTCTAACTCTTGGAACTTGACTACTCCTCTGAAAAGTGTTATCCCTCCTAAGCTTGGTCTTGTGAAGACTCCGACCTCCTGTGCACTCCTTGTGCTCCAGGGATTTTGATAACTTAGAATTCGAAGGATTTCTTGAAGATAATTTCCTATCGCCCTCTTGGAGTTCTCTTCTTCTGGTTCTTCGACTCCTTGCAAAGTCCCTTCAACACTTAGTCGAATCTCGGATTGGTGCACTCCTTGCACCAGATCTTTATGCAAGGTTTTGAATTCTTGTGGGTGACTGTGCACACATTGCACCAGATCTTTACGCAAAGTTTTGAATTCTTGTGGGTAACTGTGCACACCTTGCACCAGTCTCTTTGTAGTCCTTACAAAGGGAAAAGCTCACGTTATCTCTTCTGAGCTTCGGAACCGAAACATATTTCGTCAACGCATTCCTTGCGTTCTGTGTGCACACCTTGCACTGCTTCAATAGAAGAGAAACAATTGAAACTATGCTAACATTCACAGTTTCATATACTCATAACAAGATTCATTCATTCATTCATGAAGACACAATAACAGGGAATTGCAAACAATGTTCACACCATGCATTGGATCAATTTTCCTCTGTTATATTCCAAAGTAAAAAATGGCTACAACTGAAAACAAAAACAATAACTGGAAATTGAAATCTCCTACTAACTTTCTGCTAGCCTCATTTGGGCGTACAAAACCTCTATTTATCTCATAGCGCTCTTAGGGTCCCCCCTGGCTACTTGTCTACTCTATAACTTAACCTAAAAACTATCTAGACCAGTCACATTCCAGAGCCGGAGTGGAAACTCTCACTTCGCTCGTAATCGTTCAAGTGTGTCTCATAGGATTTTTCCGGCACTGAGTTCAAGTGTGCCTCAAACAATCAATTCTGGCATTGAGTTAAGGCGGCTTAGAAAAATCTATTGTAACTACCAGCGTTGAGCTCCCGTATAGATTCTGGGACGCTGATAGGTCTTGCTCCGAGCGATTCCCAGTGATGCTCCTGCATCACTATCCCATTCAAAGAAGTACTTGGAATCAAACAAGGGCCAATTAGCCACTTAGAAGTAGTAACTTTGAATGCACAACATGACCTAGACATTAAGGCCAATCCTGTAGGCTTTGAATATCATTTGACCATAGAAGGCACATAATTTTATTCTAAATATTCTACTCCTATATGGGTGTTTTGCCTCTGGGCATGCCAATATACATAATCACTTAGAACTAGATATGGCCCATGCCATCTAGTTTGTATGCATCGCAAAATCATAAATAATATATCATAAAATTTTAGTTCAATTACACTAAAGAATTTCAAATTATAAAGGCATGTAGCCTATCAATTGAAAGAACCATTCATACAATTATCAAATTCATAGCAAAATTCGAGCCAAATAAATCTTGGGCTATTTGAATTCCACAGAGGCATGCATATGACTATTATAGTCAAGTTAAGCATGCAATGATCATGCATTCAACTATGAATTCCATTTCCCATGCATTCATAAGTCAAATAACTCATTTTAAGAATGTTGACAGGATTTTCAATAGAATTATGATCTCCCTTTGGTTATGGTTCCTTCTTGGATACCCATGAAGATAGTTACATCCATCTAACCAAGTTGAGACTTATTATTCATAATAGAGGTAAAATTAAGTTCCCTACATCATACATTATTGGCTATAGAAACCTCTAAGATGACACATAACTAACGTCATAACACGCTATAACATATTCCTAACACAATACATAATTATTTCAACATAGAAACACCACAAGTGTTAATCCTCAACAAACAAATAACAAATATATGAGTATAACACAACAGATCCAAGAGCATTAATTCCCAACATATAATCAACAAGGACTAGGTTACTTATTTTGTTACAATATTCAAGATGGTACAATCTTCAAGTTCTTCAAAACCCTAGATAGGGAAACCATCAAAATCTAAGACACCACCAAAGATCCACACCATGAAAGCATCAATGCTAGAAACTCCTTTATGGCTTCATCAACAAGGTTTTATCACACAAGCTCTCCACGCTAGCACAATTACATTCCTTAGAGTTTGAAAACCCTAGCCATGTTGTATCACATAAGTACATGGTAAGATAGGTCTAGTTCTAGCCTCCAAATATACATTTCCATACTAGGTCTTGATTCCTCAAATATCAAGTGTTCAACTCTTCCATCAAAACATATACCAAGTCCTCCATGGAACATCAAGGATGCAATAACTAAGTCTCCCAACTTTAAGTAATGCATCACACTAAGATTAAAATCATCAATATTATCTTATTGAGATCCTACCTGAGCCTTACATTCCATAAGAGCAAGGCTTCAAAATGATGCAATGCATTAGCTCCATTCTCCATGTCTTCTACAAAGGTAGAGACCCTAGTGCTACAACAAGAACCACGAGAACCATGATCACCTCCAACGTTATGTTCTTCTCTAGGGTTCATAAGCATAGCTCAAACCCTAGCATCACACAAGATAAATGTCTCCAAGAACATCCAAGACATCTCACTTTCCCTTTATCTTCTCCTAGGGTTTCCTCATTAGCCCTAATATCCCAAAGACAAGACAAAAAAGAGTACAAAATCATGATAATATGAGATCTCTCTCCTCCATTATAACCAATAAGACAATCCCACATGTAATGCTCTACAATAAAAGAATATACATGTGTCAAACTAGATTTTATCCAACCCCAGGGTGAAACCCCATCCAAGTCATGATCCTCCTTGGGCAACGCCCCTCATACAAGATGGTGTGCTCTCCACCAAGATGTTAGTACAATTCACCCTCTTCCGTGAAAGATCTATTATCCAAGTGTCTTCATGCAATGTGATCCTCGAACCGTGTACCACATGTCCTCTCATGTTCCTAATGCTTCTCTCATATGTACCAATGTAGTAACTAAGCTCCAATGCTCGTCCTTAACATCTATTTGAGTCCATCACTAGCATCCATGAAGTATGCTACTCAACCCAAGCATCTTCAAGCCAAGTGTCCAACCTCTAAGGTATATATCACACGGTCCCAAGTTCTAAGGGATACATATCCTCCTCTAAGTTCTTGACACTCCTCCTCCTAGGTAGGCACCTCCCCTAATCAAGCAATTGACTCTCCCATTGTGTGCACCTAATGGGTTAGTGATCATGCTGATTAGGGTAACAACCTCCTAGGTAAGGTTCCATACAAAAAATCTAACCAAGGTCAAACATTCACCCAAATTGAGCCATCCATATGTACATGAATAATTTCCAAGGGGCTAGGAGACATAACACTTTCCTATAAAGGTGAAAACACTTTTTGAGTAACACCAAAAGCTAACACTCCCTCTTTATGAGAAAAGTATTTTATGTAAAACCTATCAACTCACTTTGAAAATACAACTTGTAATTTTGATGCCTCCACAAAGATGCAAATATCCTCCTCCATTATGATAGAACATCATACCTACTCTACAAGAGACACACCCACAAGTATAGGTCCACATATCTTAGCATCAAAGCAATGAATACTCACAAAGGTGCATCTCTCTCCAAACAATCTTTAATTGAGCCTATAAATGGTGAACATGCAAGGAGAATACAACAGAGAAACTTAGTTTACACCATCAAACCAAGCTACTCCCTCTCCCCTTTTGCTAGGGACTCCAAAAGAACAATGACCATATGTGAATTTGAAGGAACATAACCCTATATCAATGCTTCCCGTTGAACTTTAAAGAAACTCTAGAACAAGGAAGACATCAAAAATAACTTCTCAAACTCCAACATCTCTAAAGGAATCATCACTGGATAAAAATATTTTGGTACCACATCAAGAGTTGAATAGAACATCCTACAAAGATAATCACATATTCACAAGACGAGTAAAACTTGATGAGATCTATCAAAATCATAAGATAAATAAGCATGCATCTCAACCCATTGATCTTGAAATACAACCTCATGGGAAGAGTAAAAAAAACCCATAAAGGGTCATCATCAAACTTTGAGCATGAGAATGCCTCTTGTGCACCTCAAAACCTCCAACAACTAAAGAAACAAGCTCTACCAAGTCACTTCCCCCTTATTGAGAGAATCCCAAAGCAAGAGTATCATCATAGTTAACTTCCTCTTCCTGACACTACGTGGATGTTTTTGCGGACGCCCCTATAAAATATTCCAAAAATCTGTTTATAGCGGATTATACTAGCGGAGGTGAGAGGGTAGAGGTTTTAGCAGATGTTTTTACACCAGTGCTTTTATAAGTACATAACGCACTGGTGCGTTTTATACAATAGGTGCATCGGTGCCCTCAAAACTAGTGCACCGTAGCAGGGTTATTTCAAATAAAGAAAAATATTATCCGGTGCGCTACATAAATAAGGACACACCGGGAAATAATGACACATCGTAATAGCATTCTTTAAAAAATATCTGGTGCACACCACAACATTGGAAGCATCGATGCACTATTAGTAGAGCGCACCATTATATGGTTAAATAAAAAACATTTACGCACCAATGTAGGATTGTGTCAAAAAATATATTCTGGTGCATTCCATTGTATCATGTGCACTGGTGTGCACTAGTGCTCCAATATGGACCACCATGTTAGGGTTAATTTCCAAATTTACGTGGTGTGTTATGTAAAAGCAATTGCATCGGGGTGTCTCTTATTATACCGCACTGTGTCATGCTTAAACAAAAAATTTCGCACTATTGTAATTTTTCAAAAAATGTACGGCGGTACGTTGTGTAGTAGTATACGCACTCGTGCCCAAAAACATGCACACCGTGTTAAGGTTGGTTATTTTTTTTTTTTAATTTAATCGGTGCACTCATTAAACATGTATGGCTCGGCGCGATTGTTCATCGGGTGCACTAGAACAGGGTTTTATAAAAAAATTTACCGATGGTAAAAATTATTTTTACCATTTTCAGTGTTGTAGAGCTCAAAAGCACTGGTGCACCCTTTGCCTATCTGAAGCACCCTTCCATCAGTGCTTTCCTTGGTTTCCTTCCTTTTGTTTGTTTCTTGGTGCGTGAATTTCAAATTTTTCCTAACGGTGGGAAAATTTAGTTTTTTTGAGTATGTCGCAACCATGGCTCCCAGACGACAAAATTTCTAGGTAATGTCCTTGTTTCTTCATAACTTAAGTTTTCACCAAATTAAAATTTAAAATTGAGTGAAATTTTAGGTGTAAAAAATAAAAAGAAAAAAAACTGTGTGGTGCGTTCGAAGCTCTCGGCTCGCACCGCCTACGGTGCGACCTATAAATTTACAGGGCACACTGCATACCTTTTTACCTTTCTCAGTGGTACACTGTTAAACATAAATGCACCGGTGCATCCGTTTAACGACGCACCAAAGAAAATCACATAATTGGTGGGGCGGTGTGTCAAAGTACATATAATGCACCAGGTCATTAAATTACATAGTGCACCACCCTTATCAGATATATTTTTATGCAGTGCATTGGTAAACATGCGCACTGAGGCGTTCATACCAAATGTACCACCGAGAAATGTAACATCGTGTTGCGGTGCACCCAGTAAATGTTTTGGTGGCACCGTACGTGGTGCGATAGTAACGACCAGAACGCACTGTAAAAAGTTATGTACTCGAAAATTTGAAAAAGTTTATGTGACTGTGCGTCTACGTCAATGACACACACCGATGCGTGTAGTGAACGTATACGCACCGCTTTTTTGATAATTTTTAAATAATTGTTTACGTGCGTTAATATTTTAATTTGTTTTTTGGTTTAAGCGATGCATAGGATAAATGTAATGCACCAGAGCATATGTGTTGTAGTGTAGCACCCCAATGCGGTACCATTTTCCAATGCACCTCATAACACAGTAGAACATATTTTGTTTGGTGCGTTAGTTTACACTGAAGCACTGATCATGGTGCTCACAATATCTATATGCGCACCGTTGACGATGCATGGTTGTTTTTCAGGGGCATCGTTAATGCAATTAACTTGTTTTTTGAAGGAAGTTATTTTTCCATATTTATAGATAAATTTACCATTTAGTATATTTTTTTTTATGTTTTATGTATGAGTGAGGATGATGTATTTCATATGTTAATCATGCAGAGATGTGAGCGGAGAGAGAAACAAAAATAATAGGAGCAGAGGGTGGACCTGTACAATGTTGTACAAGAATGGGAGGCGAGGGAGAGGGATTTGTACCCTTTCCCTATTATTGCAGTGACTCATGTTCTCTTGAGGGATGTAGGCCTCCTTAAGTACTATGAGGAGACTACATCCCTTAAGGGGAACTTCAGGTTGTTGGTGCATCTGATTCATCGATGGGATGTCCATCGACAGGCTTTCCGTGTGGGTCCAGATCAGTTGTACCATCCCACTAAGGAGGATATTTACTTTATCACTGGGCTGTCCAAGAGAGGGGAGGATTTTCCCCTATTTCCAGATGTCCCAGTAGGTGTTTCCGTTGAGAGTCAACTCATGTACTCTTAATGATATATTGGGGCTGATGTACTATCCCTAGATGATTTTTAGGTGTCTGCTGGACAACTGAAAATCGCCTCTTTCGGTGTAGAGGAGGTTAGGTGCCTCTCACTCTTAGTGACTACCATATCCCACTTTACCAGTGATGGTAAGCACATTAGCTGCCCTCTTTTGTATTATGTTGATTCGTTGGTATAGTAGCCGCAGTGTATCAGCTGGTCTACCATATTTTGTGGTAGTTTTGTATAGCGCTCGACAAATGTCGG
>JZKD02S0199284.1:0-22374 GCA_000966675.3 Picea glauca
CATTCTGTCACCCCCCAGGTATGAACAAGTTAAAGAGCATAATTTCCAAGCAAATGTTATGAAATAGAGGAGAGTTCAATGCAACATATTCAAATGCTTCAAAAATCAGAGTGACACATACCATGATACTTGGACTCATTACCTCATGGAGTAAGACCCACTGCTACTTCAGGACCAGACTGGTGGGATAGATGCTGCTGCCGCTGATAGATGGGATGCACTGAAGAAAAAATGGGCCCTTTGGGGCTAAGCTCAAGTTGTCTGGCTCTCATTATTGCATGTCTAGGACCTGTGGGCCTCGAGACATAATCTCCTTAGTTATCCCTAGGATAAGGGATAACATGGACAATGAATTTTTTTGTAGGCATCGTTGTTTCGCTGAGAATAGTAATTATGCAAATCACCATTTCTCTTGTTATGACAACTAGTTTTTGTTGTGTGGGCACCATTTTGCAGTAATGGGCAACTTATTTCTAATTTAGAATAGTCAATGTCTTGCTATAGGAATCTTACTTTTGGCAAGGCAAACATTTTTTTGTAGTGGCCACCAACATTTGCTTGTGGGCAACAACAATGGCACCAAAGGTTGGCTTCATGACCCCACTGTGGAATTATTTGTTTTGAGTCTTTATGTAATGCATAAATACATTATATATAGATATCTATATCTACACACATACACACAATTAATTAACGTACCGTTGCACGATATATCCCATCTTTGGAGGTATGTACCCATAGAGAAGACTCCGAGCAACCTTGAAATGAATGAATACATACATACATCCATACATACATATACTCGATGTACCCTATTTTTGGAGGTATGGACCAATAGTGGAGACACCTAGCAACCTTGGAATCAATGAATGCACACACACACGTACCTAATGTACCCTATTTTTGGAGGTATGTACCCATATGGAATCTAGGAGTCTCCACCAAGGGCACATGCCTCCAAAAAATAGGTACATGTATGGGAGTGTGTGTGTGTGTATACAAGATCGGGACGAGTATATGGGTGTCATATATATATGTGTGTGTGTGTATGTATGTATAGCCCTGAGGGGTTACTCAACAAGCTTTAGTATTGCGTTGTCCTACGACCAACCCAAGTTCAATTCCTCTAGTAAGGGTAGATGGATTCAGTAGTGGGGACAAATTTCCACAACTAGGTCCTAGAGTGTGAAGTGTACCAATCTTTGGAGGTATGTACCAATAGGGGAGACACCTAGCAACCTTGGAATCAATGAATACACACACACACACATACCTAATGTACCCTTTTTTTGGAGGTATGTACCCATATGGAATCTAGGGGTCTCCACCAAGGGCACATGCCTCCAAAATATAGATACATGTATGGGAGTGTGTGTGTATACAAGACTGGGACGAGTATATGGGTGCCATATATATATGTGTGTGTGTATGTATGTATGTATGTATAGCCCTGAGGGGTTACTCAACAAGCTTTAGTATCGGGTTGTCCTACGACCAACCCAAGTTCAATTCCTTTAGTAAGGGTGGATGGATTCAGTAGTGGGGACAAATTTCCACAACTAGGTCCTAGAGTGTGAGGCGTACCAATCTATTTCGAGGGGTTTACTATGAACATCATCCATGAATGTGGGGAAGTGTCCCTACATTTCTTCAAAGGATCGCTTTCTTGGAAAATATCTATATATCTATCTATCTATCTACATATATTCGTACCCAATGTACCCAATAATTGGAGGTATATACCAGTATGGGTATAAGTGATACTAATATATATATATATATATATATATCTATCATGGATGGTGTTTGTAGTACAATCGTCAGTGTAGATTGGTCTTCATGGTGGAACTTTGCTCTTGATGGTAAAGTTGGGGGCCATGACCGGATTAATATGAGTGCCGTTGATGACTTGTTGAATTGCATGCCTAGATTTTGTTTAAAGCTTCATATGGTAGCCGTTTAAGCATATTGCACACTAGTTCAAGGCATTCATTCAATGCGTTTTTAACGAGGAATATATGCACCAGGTTTTAGTGGTGGCTGCCCATGATATTTAATATGGTTTAGTGCATTTCCTTCATTCAAATCAAATGGATTCAACTGCTGTTGATGAGCTATTTTCATATGAATTATTTTATGAGATGTAATGACCCAGGCCATGGTTGGATTTTATAATCAATGTTGTTATTAGACTTGGGTACGGATAAGATGACTGATGAACAATTGTTATAACAGTTGATGACTTGTGCATGGCACGATTGACACACACACATGATTTATTCCAAGGTTTGGAAATTGGAATAGCATTTGGCCTAGATGCTTTTCGATGATATGATATTTATGAAGGAATCTGTTGCATGAGAAAATTGTTTTTGACCACCAACATTTGAGCATGAGTTTGACAAAGCAGTGTTACACTTATTGCGATAATATTGAAATTATCACAATATTATTGCAAAAACCCAACTTGGCGATAATGTTGTCGGTATTTATCTCGATAAATTCCAAACTTGAAATTATTGTGATAATTTCAGTAATTATCGCGATAATAATGAAATTATCGCGCTGTCTGCATTAATATCATCTTATAACCAGATTCTTGGTCTTTTAACCGTCATTTTGCAAAAGTGAGTTAGGGGTGGCAATTAATGGTAATGTTAAATTTCATTATGTTTGAGAGTGGTTCCAACCTCATCGTACTTCATATGGAGAAAGCAGAATTTCGTATCCCATTCAAAATTCAGCAGAATTAAAAGTTTTCAGGATTGGTAGGATTGCAACATTTTCATTGGATTCTATCACGCACGAGGGTATGGGATTGGCATTTAATCAAGAGCACCAAGCCCTTTATGTATCTTGATGTTGGTGGTATTGATTGTTGAACTCCTGTCATGGCCTTAGCAAAACTGTACCCTTCACTCAAACCAAAATCATTGATTAAGCATGTTAAGCTTTTTCTACCATATTATAAGGCTTGTATTAGACAGTTTCATCAAAATAGGGTGGTGTTGACTGATGTCCCTAGAGGATTGAGGTAGAGGCAAAGGTTAGACAAGAGGCAAAGGCTGATAGTAGATACTAATGATGAGGATCCCAATATAAGCGATTGTGGAACATTGCTTGTCATTTATGTTTGTCATTTATATGCTCTTGCTCATTTATTCATAATGCTTTCCTTCAAAATTTCAATAATTTTTTGGAATCATGGTTTGGAATCTTTAAAATATAATTTTTTCATTAAAATTTAAATATTTTATGTATTTTTTAGTAAACTATTGAGTCATTGAAATCTGATCAGTCCGAGTCAATCTGAGTTCAAGTTTTAAAACATTGGATTGAGCTTTGAGGATACTGTGACCATTTTCCATCAAACAAACAAGGGGAAATCCGATGTTATGTTTTCATTGCCATGATTCATCTCATGAGATACATTTATTTTTGTTTGGATGCGATTTTGTATTATCCTATCAGGACTTATAACTGAGGACAATATCATATTTCCGTATGGATGTCTGATGTACCACTTGACATCTTATACATCTTATATATCAGTTTTATTTTCATATTTATGTAACAATGTGTTTGTTTGATGTTTTTCTTCTGTATCTGGTGGAATCGGCAACTGGGCGGGCTCGTATTCGCGTGACACAGGGGCGAATTCACGTGACACAGGGGCGAGTTGTGTTTGTTTGATGTTGATGTTGCTTTAGAAGTTTAAAAATTGTAAAAAATGATTATTTTTGTATTTTTCAAGTTTCCTGATAATTTCCGATATTTTCCCCGATATTGCCTATAATTTATATTCTGGACCCCTGGCGATAAATTCCCAATAACGATAGATCATAGATGTAACATTGCAAAGGAATATGAAGGAAATAAATATAAATCATGCCGAGTTATTAGGTCAATGTTGTTGCTAACAGAGTTATCCCTTCACTTGTTTACTTTTTCATTCGTCATTCCTCTCCTTGATGCATAGATTAGTCACAATCTCACATCGTTCACTGCATTGAAATTAGTGCCTATAGCATGCATGGTTTTAAAGTTTAACTAATTGTACGAGCTTGATTTTGCATTGATTGTGATCATGGGAATGGAATGTCAGTGTAGGAAGTTTTCAGTTCTGTTTACTTGCCAATGGAAAGGGAGAAGGAATTCTCCTTCATGTTTAGTTTGTATAGTGGTTCTGCCACTTGTTAATGGTGTATCTGAGTGGGCTCAGATCTCAATTCACAATGGAAACACCTATCTTAATAGAACTGCCTTGCTTGATTGTGGTTATTATGAGACTTCTAAATCACCTAGAATATGACTTTTGGCATTTTTGTGTCCTGGAAAGACTTGTTTAATTATTACCAAAACCTCAACATGTATTTATTTTAGGAGTGTTAGTATTTTGAAGATGAAGATGACAGTTTGATGTGTAGATATATTTGATGCTGTTTAGAAAATCAAATGCTTAATGATATATGATGTTTATTCGCTGCACATTTTCACATTTAATGAGATTTCCAATTATTAAATATGGATGATGAAGATAAGGAATTGATTAAGCACTGAGAACCTATGTCTCATTGAAGTTGAATGTGTGCATAACAGACTAGTGGTGGGCCCTTAGTTTGCCTAGTTAGTCTACACTAAACCAAGTGAATTCACTTGCCAGCCATCAAATAATTATAATGATTCAAATTTATCTATTATATTATATTCAGGAGGTAGTTATGTCTTTTCATCTGCGATCCTAGCTTCTATAAGAGGAGGAGAAAAAAGAGTAGGTATGCTTGAGTTTTGAAAATGAAATTGAATTTCATGCTATTTCAATCTTTCAAGTAGCTTGATAAAAGCTTATAACAGAAGGATGGCTTACAACTAAGGTCAAACATTCGGGTGAAGGTATATTTGTTTATTTGCATTTGTAATTATACATTTCTTTTCAATTTTATAAGGTTGACTAGTCCATGCATGCGGATTCCTTCCAGACAATGCGGGTGTAGATTCTGACTTTAAATTAAAATTCAGAAATTTTACCTCATCCTCGATGTTTTCTGGATCTATTTTCAGTGAACTTTCTCCGTATGGGTATGCTTGCCATCTTGACTTGTTGCCCTTGATGGTCCAACACCAATGTTTGTACCTTGTGGCGGTGGACGTTGTTGCAAGTCATATAGGATCATTCCATTCATGATAGACTGGGGGCATCATAATATAGATCAAAAATAGGTTTTAGGGTAGTTTTAGGGCTTTACTTTTTTGTGTTTTAAATTTTGTTTTTGATTTTTTGGGGGAAGTGCACAGGTTAAAAACCAGTCAAACCCACCGTTTCTGACTTTTTTTGTCTTGAACCGATTGATTTTGACTTGTTTTGAATAGTTCAGGACCAAAACTGGTCATTTTCGGTTTGGGAGGCCGGTTCTGATTGGAAAACTCCTAAAACCAATCCGACTAGCTGGTTTTACTGGCTCCAATCTGACTCTGATAACATTTGTCAAAATTGTCTACAGTGTGCCTCTCAATTGCACTCCAAATTAGATTTTGAAGTTGTGACCAAATGGGCAAAAAATGTTGACTGCATGACATATTAGCAGCATGGCTGATGCATTGTAAAACACCTCACTAAAAACTTGATTATTCATCGACTCTTCAGCCGCAAGGAAATTGACGTTGGCTCAAAATTTCAACCCATATACCACAAATGTAGAAGATGATTTCAACTTCATGAAGGTGTCCTTTTCCACACTTAGTATCAAAGTGTTACAAAAATCATGAACTAGGCCTCTAAATGTTGCCTTAATTTTTAAAGAGCCTCATCCACACCTGCAACTTGTACTTCCTCTCGTTGTCCCACAACGACTTGTGTCTAATTTCCTTTCTACATCCATCAACCAATCATATTGCTTTGTCACAGGTGGGACTAATTTAGATACATCTAACTTCTGTGGCTCCAGTTCACTATCTAGCATTCCACCTTTCTTCATGTCTTCAAGCCTTCCATTTTTGACTCCATCACTGGTTTGTGGGAGCTCATCTTTCGTCAAATGTTCAAGCTTCCACCTTCTCCATCATTGAATTGCAGGAGTTCTTTTGCCTCTAGCGCTACTTGCACAACATTGCAACATGATTGCTCAATCTTTTGCACTTGTCTTCATCGCAGGTTCACAATTTACTAGCCTCAAACCGATCTTCATCAATATGATCCAAATCAACATTTTTATTGATTCTAACATCCTTTCTTGCAACAACCTCATTTCTGCAAGGATCCACCAACTTATATGCTTTCCTTTCATCAATATACCTAACAAATAACAATTTTCCATATGCGGTGTTGTCATAAGTAATTGAACCAAAGATTTTTAAATGGTTTAACTTTGGTTTCTCACTCATCAAAGCCTCACCAGGTATGGTTTCTGTCACAGCGTTGTTGGGATTCGTATTCAACAAATATATTGTCATATTGATTGCTTCAGCTTAATGTCTATTTGGATTTTGGAATTGACTTAGCCTACAACATCTTATTCATCATGTGAATGACTCTGTTACTCTGCCTTTCACCATCACCTTTTTTCCTTTGAACTCCTTTCTTACATAAATCAACAAACATATCACACTAATCTCCACTATAGAACTGGAGAACACTTATCCACATTCATCTTCTCTACCTTCACCTTAAACTTCATAAAAGCATTCAAAGCATCTATCTCTTATTTAAGAAAGAAGACCCATGACTGTTGCGGTAAATTATCAATAAGTAGAAAACACCTTGCATCTGATAATGATGGTGTTCTTGTCAGTCCACAAACTTTGGCATGTACAAGATGCAATGCTCTATTACGCCCAAGTCAATAACTTCTTTGTGCTACTTTTTAACCGAGCATGTCTTGCATCTTCCTGCCATCTTCAATATTAGGTAGGCCATTGACCATCTCTAACCTACTTAGAAGGGCAATATGTGGAAAACACAAGTACTTGTATCTTTGATGCCAAAGTACATTGGCATTGGACTTTTCATTATCTAACAGTTTCTGCGAATCTGTTGTTCTATTGTTGTTTTCTCATAAATTACAGATTTGCTACTGTAATCAAACAAATGTGTTAAAACATTTCACTTCGACACATTCAAACAAGCCAATTTTTTCTTTCTCAGCAATCAATCACAAAATAACTCGATCCAAGAATTTTAGAGGGAGAAAAATAACTTTATTTGTTTATATGGTTCTGTGAAACATTGGTTTTTCTTTGTTTACAATACTAGGTCTTTTCTAGATTGCATCTTTGGTATGCACTTGTTCTTCGCCCTTGTGATGTGCATCTTGTTATCAATTTGGCTTTTCCCTATGTCCTTCCTCCCATAGCTACAATCTGTTTTTTTTTTTATAGCAATCCGGTTTTGTCCTTTGTTATGCCCCTCATAGTTAGTTTATAGTAACTGTACCTTCATATCTTTGTATATCAATTTTATTTCTCTATGGATCGTTGTGTTTGTGACCCTTCACAAGTGCGCTATGCATGGCCCTAAAGTTGGTTTGGTTGTGGTTGCACAGTGACCCTACTATGGCCTCTCTGCAGGGATTGTCTTGGCTCCTCTGTGATTTGTCTATGCTCAAGTCTATTCTTAGGCAGGCTTGGTCACATCAACCCTACTCCTTTATTACACGTCAAGATGCGATCCTTTACCCATTGGCCCATACGTTGTCTTGGACAGGTCACCTCCTTACAAATTAAGTTGGCTCTTCTCTGATAGTGGCTTAATCTCGACGGTGGCTCTTTTGGTGGCTCCCCTTTCTCTGACCATCACTGTTTCTCCTGACGTTGGCATGAGGAAGCTCCCTCTCACGACATAACCTCCTTTTATGGTTTTGACAAGCTTCAACCCTGACCCACTACTCTTAAAACTCTCATGTTGATGGCCCATGACTCTTAATCTCTTAATCTCGACGACTGTCCCCATGCTCTGATAGTCTTTGACTTGCTTTGCAATTCGTCTGGACTCCAATTTCTCTTAGGCACTCGCCTTGCCTCGATGGATTCAATTCATTAGTGTCGACTTTCTTCATTAGTTTGTCACCTAGGCATGACTCACCTCACAGAGGGATATTCCCTTGTATACCTGTTTTTTAACAAAATCCCACGACTCCATGATTCTGATACAAATACCAGATTTATTTGCAATACACAAAAATTACTTTATCTTTGTACTTGGGCTGCCTCTCTTCTATCCAACTCGTGCGTGTTAGCGGCCCTTCAACACCTTATTTGATCACAACAATGTCTTTGCACCTTTACTCACTTTCTCGGTGGCTCTAATACCATGTTAGTTTTCACACGCACAGAAGTGTAGTCAGGAATACACATCAGAATGAGAAAGAATGGTTTGTTTCATTCAATATGGTGTGGATGTCAATACGTACAAGGGAGACGATGTCCTGAAACCCTGTACAACCACTTTGTTCGTTAATCTTTTATATAACCCAATCTAATACAACGTATTTATGATACGTGACTTAAGTTGCTTAATTATTAACCTAAAGTACAAAACTTTATTATATGACCATTATGATACACTAACTCTAACAATGCCTACAATTAATTCATTGCAATGCTACAACCATGATATATAGGTGTACATATAATTATGTATCTATGTGCTTGCTAAGTAGGTCGAGTAGGATACTTGTAAGTTTAGATTACTGTCCACATATTAACAATGAAGTTGGTTACAAATGGCTTCCTAGATAACCATAAAATCATTGGGAACAATTGCTCAGGTGTGACTACTATCTATATCTGAAATGAGCATTTCTACTATATGTAAGTTTTAGTTTGCCTCATTCACAGTTCTTACATCCCTTGTATTAATTGGTTAAACTGCTTACTAATCATTGTAAAATATGTAACAGGCTACGATTGAAGCTTAATGATCAGAAGATACTGTAAATCCGTAACCAGTGATAACCAGCATATGCCATTCATTTACTACACATCTAGACTTAGTTACTGGATTAACCTTAGGGCACCCTACACCTGCATCTGATTCTCCTCGGAATCAGGGATTCTCGGATCTGTATTGCATTCTTGGGTTTTTTGTGTATTTCGGATTGGAGCTGTTTCCTAAAATAGGATCTGTTTCTGGTATAAGTGGATCCAGATCCCAATAACAGTATCGTGGCAGATTTACCCCCTAGCTGCATGTTTTGAACAATTTTTAACATCATCTCCAGGAATAGTGAGCACAGAATTTACATAATAATTATTTTCTTACTTGGTCAAAATTTGAGTGATTTGTTCCCAAGTGCCCCAGTTGTGCTCTTTAGATTTAGATTAGTTGCGATCGTCATGTTTATAATATATATCAATATTGCATTTTAGTAGTTTTGCACAGTTAGTTGTCTTCATTGTATTATTTCTTCTAGAGAACTGTAGCTCTCATCTGAAAGGTTAAAGTTCACATGCAATGTGTCTTTCTGTATATAGTGGGTCTCTCTTTGTATATAGCCATCACCACTCATGTATTATGGTAGTTCGGTAATCTGAATTAGAAGTGTTCACACTGCACAGTTTCCAACTACTAGTAAGTTTTGTCCCTTTTCTTGCAATAAGAGGAATTGATTTTACTTATTCTCACCAATATCCATCTTGGCTCATATTATTTTGGTGTTATAGCCAATATTTGATGATGCTATTTGCTAGCAATCACAGTCATTAAATCTTCAGCAAACCTGTGATTTTGTTTCATTCCCCAATTTTCAATGAGTATGAAAACTAAACAGTTGATATGCTTTAATTCAGATTTCATTTCATTTTTTTCAATATAAAATTTAAATTCTAAATATATATTTTATATTTATAGAAAAAATTTGGGTTAGGGTTCTGATTCCCTGATTCCTAATTTCCAGACGAGTGCCACACCTGCACTGGATTCTTCTGCTGATTCTAATTGCACCCACGGTTCATGTACCCATGTTTATATAACATGTTATTCACAACTCCAAATATCCTTTATTGAAATAACTAGTTAACAAATACACTATTTATAACAAGTTCTAAAATACACAAGGAAAGATGCTTCCCACTCATAAACTTACAAAATATACCAGTCACACATTTCATTACAGGGGAATCTTTACATCAGGGGAGGAGACTTGCTTCATATTCTGTAGCATAGAACAACTACTATCACTTTTCTACTGTTCACTTACAGTTGTAGCACATATGAAAGACAAGTGATGTGAATGAAATGAAATGAAATTATATTAATGACAAATGTTCACTAATATCTATGATAACTCAATGGGACTAGAAAATACAACCTTTATGCAATCAATAAGTCAATAAGCCCCTCTTTTACCCTGCAAGCAATCAGATTCGCTCCTCTTTTCTTCTCTTTATTTCACATTAAATTGGTGGGCTTTGCCCAAGGTGGATTTCAGTCGGAGAGACTGCATCACATCCCTTTAGTGGGGCCTTGGCCTTGATCTCCCGCCAAGGTACAATTCTATTACATGAAAGATTTACACATTGAATTTATTATTTACAATGTCACGGGTGGGGTATTACAGAACTGAACCCCACATTTTCATAAGGTATGTGAATGATGACCAATCGTAGATTCAAGATTGTGTTAAGCAGGACCTAAATTGGTAATTCTGAGCATCATTCACATCTTTTACCTCCTGTAACAGTTTGTGTATGTGATGCCTGTCCCTTATTGGAGTTCATCAGAATTTCTAGATATATGGGGTAGGATATCATTTTATATAGTTGCACAGAAAAATGACCATGCATTCTTGCACTTCAGTATGTGGACTCTAGTTGAAATGATGAAATCTTGTGTATTTGTGCATGTAATCATTGCACTGAGAAGCGAGGTGCATTCTACATCCCAGTATGAGGGAGACGTGTAATGCCCATGCCTAACACTAGACATGTGGCATAAGTCCAGCCCAATATAATATTTAATTTTTTTTTTAAATAACAGACCAGAATGGATGAAATGTGTGACATCTGTGCTTATAAATCAAAATATATAAAAAAATCGAGGTGCATTCTACAGCCCAGTATGAGGCGAATGTGTAATGTCCGTGCCCTAACGCTGATGTAACATGTGGAATAAGTTGGCTCAATATAATATTTAAAAAAATTAAAAAGAATAACAGCCCAGAATGGATAAAATGTGCGACATCTGTGCTTATAAGTCAAAATATAAAAAAATTCACAATGTAAAAGGAAAATTTAAGAAAATAATACCAAACATTAATTAATATATATAACTACACACTTAACATGAGATTTTTTATGCACCAAGATATTTGCATCTCATTTTCCTTTTGATCCCTCTCGGTGCTTAATAGATCTGGAGTTAAGATGGATCTATGCTGGTGCATACACAATTAACACTATATCAATAAAATTGTAAGACCAACTTCCACCCCCAACTAAATGCAAGTCAATAGGTACGTTTGTCGTAATTCTTATTGCAAAGGTTATTGTGGACTTTTTACAACAGTGAAATGGGATGGACTTAGGATAGGGAGAACGAGATAAAAAAGCTATAACGTAAGCCACAAACACAGGAATTTGAAACTTGAGCATCTCTAAGAAAATAAGTTAATTAACAAGGCCATGTAAGTAATATCATCATGTGTAATAAGGTGTTAAATCAGTCTCAAAGGCTGCTTTGAACTTTGAAGTGAATTGTCTTATAAAATTTCTTGACACTGAATATTTGTGTTTGCCATCCAGTTTCAGAGGGTGGACTTGCAAACTACAGATAAGCCATTTACTCTATTACTAGTTGTTCAAGCTACCAGATTTGAACTCTGGCTTTCTTGTTCTTGTATATCTCCTTGTCTAAACTTTTAAGTGTTAACCCTGCTCTTGACATCTTCATTCGTTTACTTTCTTGATGTGTATCTTATTGTATGAGAAACTACTTGCAATATCTTTTGCCTCAAAGATTTTTGAATTGTTTGAAAGCATAAACTGTTCTGTACTTGTAGATGAAAATAGCTCAACTCCAACAGCAGCAGCAGCAACAGCAACAGCAGCAGAACAATCAACAACAGCAACTTCAACAGCAGGCTCTGTCAAACCAGCAATCCCAGGTTACTAGCCATCAGCAGCAGCAGCAGCAGCAGCAGCAGCAGCAAGAGAAACTTGGTGTTGCTGGTGTTTCAGTTGAGGGGAGTATGTCAAATTCTTTTCGCGGAAATGATCAGGTATTGCTGTTACTATTCTAATGAGGCGACTTCTTGAGACAGGCAGTATCACACAAAAATTAAATTGTTCAATGTGGTATCTTTGTATCGAGTAGTTCACACTTAACTTAGATTATGCATTTTTAAAAATTTCTAACGAGTTAACGAAATTCTTCAACGGTCAACACCTTTAAAATTTCTTCTTTGAAAATGTCCAAAGAATATAGGGACTGAACACGACATATCCAGGTGGGTCTCGAGTAGTTTATTCTTAATAGAACTTATGTCCAGTCTCTTGTGGTTTTAAAAGGCTGCATCTAAAGGTCAAAATGGAAGAAAAAGAAAGCAGCCTGGGTCATCTTCTGGTCCAGCTAATAGCTCAGGAACTGCAAATACTACTGGTCCATCCCCAAGTTCTGCACCTTCGACACCATCTACTCATACCCCTGGAGATGTAATGTCCATGGCTGGTGCATTGCAGAACAGTGGCAGCTCATCTAAGACGTTGATAATGTATGGGTCTGATGGATCTGGGGCCCTTGCTTCTCCATCCAATCCTCTCGTGAGTAACTTTGATTGATTATCATTTTAATAACATCTTGTGCTATTCCCAATAATTATTAGGTTCTTTCAGCATGGTGCTGAAATAGAGTGATTTTAATTTTCATAAATTAAGTTTATTGATAAAAGTATTTAATTGCACTCTGATCTCTTTGTTTTCATTAGCTTAATTTTTGAAACTGGGATGACAAAGGTATTTAATTGCAGGCTGATATAGATCGCTTTGTGGAAGATGGGTCCTTGGATGATAATGTGGAGTCATTTCTGTCTCAAGATGATACAGATGCTAGGGATACAGTAGGCCGGTGTATGGATGTTAGCAAAGGTAAGATGTAAGACAAAAGTTATGTGTATATAATGGATGTGAGAATAATCTGTCATGATAAGTGCCTCACTTTGATTTTTCAAATTTTAATGGCATTACTTGAACTTCTATTGCAACAGGTTGCATCAAATGTTGTTCAAGTGCTCTTTAGAGTTACATTGATGCATATCTAACATATCTAAATTCGCAGGGTTTTCATTTTCGGAGTTCAGTTGCATTCGGGCCAGCACTAGTAAAGTTGTCTGTTGCCACTTTTCCCCTGATGGAAAATTACTAGCCAGTGCCGGACATGAGAAGAAGGTAATGTGCATGCCCAACGACAGCCTGTAGAAATTTTTGAACTTGCATAATCTAATGTGATGGCCAAAGCAATAGGGTTTTGAACTTTCTGGAAATGCAGGCAGTCTTGTGGAACATGGACAATCTCAAAGCTAAAGGTTCCCTTGAAGAGCATTCCTTTTTGATCACTGATGTGCGATTCAGTCCTAATTCAACGCGCTTGGCTACGTCCTCTTTTGACAGAACAGTCAAAGTCTGGGATGCAGATAATGTCAGTAAGAAAAATGCCATCTCTTAGTTCTTCAACATTTTGATTCTGTTTTTTTATAAGGTCATTGTGGCATCTGATGTTTAAACCAAAAAAACTATTGTTCCACCAAGTTTCCGGGACCTGGGAAAGGGAGCAGGAAAATGCATCCAGGGGACATGTGGAAGCACCCCCCAAATTCTATGAAATGTCATAGGGGACGATGGGTCTCTGAAATAGGTGACTGCCTGAAATACCAAAAAATTAAAATTAAAAGATATGAAAACTGAAAGAAAATCATTGAAATCTTATACATAACAATACACCAAGAACACACATCATTGCATGTAACATAATTTACAATAAATTATATATTATATGATACATGTAATGATATAACATGATATAATAATCATGATTCAGAAATCATCAAAACCATTGTATTTGAAAATTCAGAAGATATAGTTCTAATTCTCAAGATAACTGATCTAAGAACATGTCAAATGACAAATGGGGATCACTGCTCAAGGCAATGCCCCACTAGTCTCTGTGTTCAGACTCCAGCTACTGCGTGAAGGAATAAAGACCAACCATGGGAATGTCGCTATCTGAATTAGAATCATTTGCATTCTCCAGAATACTCAATGACACACCAACCAACCTGAGTTGTGCCTCATCAAGGCCCTCCTCATCTACCTGTGCATTTGGTTTACATTCATTATATTTTATATTTTTATTTTTGTCTATTTTCCCTCGAAACAATGGACTTTGGTGAAAAGGGTGTATGGGAGCATCTCATTTTTTGAGAGGGACGTTCCTTACTATGTCCCCTTGTGTTCCCCTTTTAAGGGGATGTGGGGAAACACCCCCCTTGGATAACCCATGTCCTGGGAGCGTGTCTCCTACCCTTGGTAACACGTCCTTGTGTAGCATTGAAAGAAACAGCATTTGTGTTTGTTTTAAAGAAAAATGAAGATCTCTGTTTGCATTTGTTTCAAAGGAGTGAACTCTGTTATCCTTACCGAGTCCAGCTCAGGTAACTTGTGCTAATAGTTGCATTTCTAAGCTTCACCGTGGCCAATTGCAAATGTCCAAGATTTGACTAAATGGTTGTATGAATAATTTAATAGCTATATGCATATTTTAATTGAATAAAGATCTGACTTGTCATCATTAATTGAATGATTGTATGAATGTGATTGCTGTATGCAATATTTGCTGGGGTATCTCTGACAGATCACAAATTCTGTATACAAATATTGTTTTAAACATTGTGCAGTTCTTGTTTCAATTGCTGCATTACTTTTCTGTACATGTTAACCATGTTTGGTTTATTCAAGCAAAATGAGGGTTAATCCTGTTTTTTTGTTGTCTGATAGCTCCAAGGTTCTTTTGTATTTTGCAGCCAAACTATACCTTACGTACTTTTTCTGGTCATACCGCCTCTGTAATGTCTCTTGATTTCCACCCGAACAATGAAGATCTTATTTGCTCTTGTGACGGGGATAGTGAAGTCCGTTACTGGAATGTTAACCAGGGTGTGTGCTCGAGATATTTCAAGGTAGCTTTCATTGAAAGAGTTTATTGGCACGACATTAAGCAGTGCATTTTATTATTGACTCCAGTCTTTGGAACATAAATTTATGCTGACTGGGTCATGCCTTGCCTTACAAACTGTGGGGATTTGCAGGGTGGTATGAGTCAAGTGCGATTTCAGCCTCGTCTTGGCAGGTATCTTGCTGCAGCGGCTGAGAATGTCGTGTCAATATTTGATGTCGAGACTGGAACTTGCTTGCATTCTCTACAGGTTTGTTTATTGTTCATATGCACTCTATTTGCACTTCTGCGTGATCTCAATGCTCCAATTGTGCTTCAAGCATGTGAGATAGGAGATGCGAAGGAAATAACGATGCATAAAGTTGCCAGGTCCCTGCTTCACTCTGGACTAACTGTTCTTTATAGCATGTTTTGTCCCATTCATAGGTGCTGCTAATTTTACGAGTATGGCCTTGTTTGAAATTAGAAATTCACAATTGGTCCGTGCCCTTGTAGTTCCTATTTGCATGATGCATCCACGTGGACAATGCCTTTTTTTTTTCTTTTCTTTTTGTTTTTCTTTCCAAGGTGCCGCATGTAGAGAGTTCTTATGAATGTGAGCCAACTAAATAATGACAGGGTTATACCAAAATTTGTGGTTAAGGGTGTTGTATTTGACTGCAGAGACATACAAAACCCGTGCACTCTGTTTGCTGGGATGCAAAAGGAAATTATGTGGCATCAGTTAGTGAGGATTCAGTGAGGGTATGGAACCTTGGTTCTGGAGGTGATGGTGACTGTGTATACGAACTGAACTGTAGTGGAAATAAGTTCCATTCATGTGTCTTCCATCCCAAGTATCAATCACTCTTGGTCATTGGCTGCTATCAGGCAAGTTCAAATATTTTTATGAACATTTTTATATGTTGCGAATACTTTTAATAGTCCCCAAGGTACAGTTCCAGCGATAAAATTTACAATGGGTTTCTACTTGGATGGTCTTTTTTTGGTTAGAGGGTTGTACTGATCTCATCATATTTTTTTTACAGTCTCTGGAGCTATGGAATATGGCTGAAAACAAGAGTATGACAATTACTGCTCATGAAGGCCTCATTGCTGCATTAGCTGCTTCCGAGGCAACAGGCATGGTTGCTTCTGCAAGTCATGACAAGACTGTGAAGCTATGGAAGTGAATAATATGGTCTCTACAATATATCAGTTCAAGCTTTTCTTCATTGTTGCCTTATTTGATTGCTATCGTGGCAAGCTTTGCATAGCTGTTGTACTATTTAACTTGTTTTGGTTAGAGTAATAATTGAAAACAGCTAATTTATGTGCTTCAATTTTTTCTTTTTCCAAAATGACATGGGAAGCTTCGGAGCCTGTTAATAGTTCATAAAAGTATTGATGTGGCTCTATAAATATATACTTATGATTGAAGCACATTGTTTGTTTATATATTGTGAAACTCTTCAAGCAGTAACCAGGTTGTTTTTGCTTTTGACAGGAAGTACCACCTTTATTTCCTTTTCAACTGAGTTGTAAAATAATAAAAAATCCACGGTCGATTGCCTTATTTTGTTTGTTTATATATTGTGAAACTCTTCAAGCATTAACCATAATGTATTTGCCTATGACAGGAAGTATACCTTTATTTCCTTTTCAATTGACTTGCAAAGTAATAAAAGATCCACGGTCGCTTTATTTCCTTTTTTGGTCCATCTCCCATCTGCTATCTATTCAAATTTACTTGTTAATGAATAGGATATACCTTGGTAGGCTTCATTTTTGTGGTGTGATAATTCACAATAGTAGTCTTTGTTGCAATAATTGTTTTCTCCAGTTATCAGTTGGGCCATGGTCTAGTGGTTGAGATCGGTTGTCACCGCAATAAAGATCCAGGTTCAAACTTCGGCAGGCATAGAGTCCCAGTTGATGTTAAAGGTTGGTTGAGTTTGATGGCTCCCACATTATTGTGGGTTTTACTGCGATAATGCAGAATTGGGGTTGAAAGCTCCCCATGGATCGAGAAAAAGCTGTTTACCCTTGCCAAAAGAAAAAATATTTTCTGCTACAGCTGTGGACTTAAATGATCGAGTAATTTATTTTAGGGAAAGATGCTCAACATAAACGAGCTTATAGCTAGGAAAACTGAGTTATATCAACTCGCCACCATGGTGTTTTAGTAGTCTGTTAAAACCAGTGCAATGCAATTTTGGCCAATTGCTCCTTGTAACTGCCAACTTTTTTGGGTCATTGTAATATAGAAATGCAATTGACAATGGCCAATACAGAACGTGAGGAGTTTATTTTTAAATCTAGATATCAACAAGCTGAAATAATTACAGCTTCTCAAGGAACTGCACGTTCCATTTAAAATTGATATAGTAGAGCTGAATGGAAGCTTTCAGTTCAATACCAGAAAGCATATGTATAATTGGAAGATGTGTTGCACAATACAAAATCTAAGAAATATTGCCCCTTATTTGAAGTTGTGAGAAGGTTTGTAGTTACCCATCAGGAGCCTTGGCTAGAATGCAGACCTAGAGGGTGGGATGACGTGTCTCCTTGTAACTGCCAACTTTTTTGGGTCATTATAATATATAAATGCAATTGACAACGGCCAATACAGAAACGTGAGGAGTTTATTTTTAAAACTAGATATCAACAAGCTGAAATAATTGCAGCTTCTCAGGGAACTGCACGTTCCATTTAAAATTGATATAGTAGAGCTGAATGGAAACTTTCAGTTCAATACCAGAAAGCATATGTATAGTTGGAAGAAAGAATGTTTGCACTATACAAAATCTAAGAAATATTGCCCCTTATGTTGAAGTTGTGAGAAGGTTTTTAGTTACCCATCAGAAGCCTTGGCTAGAATGCAGACCTATGAGGGTGGGATGATGTGGCTTGCTAATTTTTTTGAATTTCCCTAACAATCCCCAGGTAGCAGAAGTGATATTTGGAGTTGGTATAAACTAATATGCTATCAACTACAAATCATAAAGATAAAGGGGTGAATATGTAAGTTTTGTTTGTAATTTACTGCATATAAACTATTATGCTATCAACTACAAATCATAAAGATAAGAGCAGACTCGTTAGTTTTGTTTGTACTTTACTGCATATACTCTATATTAGCAGTATTAAACTCATTACAAGCAACACAAGCTATAAAAAGTTGTAATGGTGTCTTAGACATATCCAATGGCTTATGGCCAATCAACACTGAAATACTTGATGTTGTACTTTCCTTGATATTATAAATTTAAAACTTGCATTTTATGTTGTAACAAGGTATATTTTCTATCTAGTTCTGTTTGATTTTTTAACCTGTATCTAGCTCATACTACGAACATTAAAAACCCCGACACAAGCATTATATATAGGTGAGGCCAGAAAAATCCCCAACAGGTGCTTTAGTGTGATCTTTTTGGACCACCGGTAGTATTGTATGATGGTGTTATTGAGGATATTATGTATGTCACCTGGTTTGGGTAGAGATATGTTGAATAAATCTAATGGTGGTGCCAACTTGCAGAAATTTTGGACATTTTTCAATGTAATAAACAAAGATGCTTCCATGAAGGTGTACCCTCACTTGATCAAACAAATAAAAAAGATTGAAATATAAAATATTTATTAGAGATTTTGAAGAATGATAAAAATATGTATTTAAGATCTTAAGATTGATAAGCTTCTCACATTACTGGAGTACATAGGATAGGAATACGAAGAGGTGTTGGTAATCCCATGATTAGCATTGATTTACAGCTAGCCCATGGCTATTATTGTCTTATTTATTGATTCAATTCACCATAAATCTTTGAATCTTTTTAGATGATTTTTGCAGAAGTTTTAATTTGTCCAATATTCTTCGTCATTTGGCAAGCTACTGGTCTTGATTCAGTATTCGTGGATAGTGTTTGTTGTGAGGATTTAGTTCTCTATATGGATTGCATTTCCTCTAAATTACTTTGAAGGCTGGTTTTATATAAACGACATAGGTCGAAAATGTAGGGAAATATCAACACACAAATTGGTTGTGTTGATTATAACATTAAGTCGTGTGGTGAACATCAAGATAATGTTAGTATTAGTCAAATGATGATGACTAGTAAAACCCTAATGTAATTAGGGTGTACAAGTAGTGTTAAGAGGAACATGTAAGATGAGAGTTGTAGGATACAAATTTTGAAGGTCAAAGACTAGAGACTAAATAGATGAAATGTGGGTTGTGGAGATCAAGAGTGGCAAATTTTCACCAAATAACTATTTAATACAAGGCTACGTTTCCTCCCCAAGTCTCCATTCTCATGTGTAAATGTATTCGCCATGATTTTAGATTTTTCATGACATATATTCAGAAATGGTTTTAGATGGTATTAGAGCCTTTGTTTATGATTTTGTGATCTTTTCAAGAAGAGGAAGAACTTGAAGAACAATAGGCTCATTTCTTGACAAAGGAGGAGAAAGACCGAAGATGCTGCTTGAACATGTGGATAATTGTTGGAGCCATGCAAAGAAAATAATGTCCAAGGGATATTGTTGCAATCAATCTGACCAAGGTAAGGACCTTCTTAAGAGTGTCTTTGTTTGAGTTTCACATGGAATGTGTTTCAAGGGCTCAGTGGATTAGTTCTTGAAAGTTTAAGCATAGAGAAAGATACATGTATCCAAAAACATCGAGATATTATTAGTTGAGTAGTGATGGAAGGTGTGCATGTTGCAGATGATGATGCTCCAGAGATTCAATGTGATGAAATTAAATTGATATATGGAGTGCATATAGAGCGTGGAGATTTCAACATATCTGGTGGGTCTCTTTAGACCAAAATTCCATCAGGATAGCTGGCATGTGGGGATGCTTTGGATCAAGTTTGCAATACATTGGTAGAATTTGCAATGACTTAATTAGAAGTTCAACGTAAAAGAAGAAATGATGTTAGATTACTGCAATTTTTTCTGTCTCAAATATAAAGACAATCTGTATTTGGAGAGCATTTACTTGATTTCAAGTTTTTGATCATGTTATGAATTCACCCAGTCTATGTTTACATATGATGAATTTTCTATTGTCTAAAAAACGTGAAAGAAAGTGGCGAGTTTTGGATCTGGATATGAACATGTGTTTGTGTGTGGTGAGTAATTACATGAGCTCAGATAATGCAGAGGTAGTGGCCATCTTGATTAGCTGCAATTGATGGCAGAACACATACAGCTCCAAGATGAACACAATTTGGGAGAAAGATTGAGTCAATAAGTGGAACTCTAGAAAAACCCAGCAAGCATGTGAAAATGCATCTTGGAAATGTGGAACATGGCACTCAATGTGTTGAGAATGGGAACTCTGCATTAATCTATTGAAGTTCTTGTGAGAAGCTATGGTAAACTAAGGCTATTTCTAGTGTATATAAAATACTAACAAGGAACACAAGTAGTAAAGGAGAAGATAGCGGCGAACAATATGAAAGTCTTAAAGAATGCAAAAGAACAATTACAGATAGATCGCATGGCAGAGAAAGGTGTGTTTTCTTCTTTGGTTCATGCTTCTCATGCCTACAAGAATGAAAAACAAGCTTTGCTTAAAGTGAATAATGTAGATGTCTTTTTTTAAAGTTTTTTCATTAAGAATGTGTTCATTAAACACAACATTTTTTAGTATGAAAAATCTATAAAAATGCACTATTTTGTAAATGTTACAACAAAATTTAACACCCCTAATGTGTAAAAGTACCAAACACAAGGTGTTAGTTTGTGTAACTAAGAAACGCTTTCCACTGTCACCACAGTAGCACTTCCTCTCTCTTTAGGTTGGTTCATTTCCAACTCAAAAGAGAAGTCCAATTGGTTTGGTTTGTATCAATGAAGTTTAGTGGACCAATGTGTTTGTTTTAGAATCTTGTTAAAGTGTTTAAGTGTGAGTGAAGGTTTCAAATCAAGTTGCAAGCTTTATTGTGATAGTTCGTCAAAGTTTATTAAGCTTGTTTCAAATTCGATAGTTCATGATATTGTAGTGATGTGTTGTTTCAGATTTGCACATGGGTAAATGAATTTGAGCAAGCAAAGGTAAAAGTGTCTAAACACAATTTTGGAAATAAATTTGTGTTAAAGATTTAAGTGTAAAATGCATAAATTTTTAAAGAAAACTTTCAAATGCAAATTCCAAAATTATTTCCTATTTATTTGAGGCTGTATTTTGATCATAAGATGTAATTTTCAGACTTTAAACGATTCTAAAAATTGTTTTTTTTTTGGTGCTAAATTAATTGCTAGAAACAACAATTAGTTCAAGGCAGAAAATAAAATATGATTTCTGAGTGTGTATGTTTTCACAGTTTGTTTTTGTTGTAGAACTTTCTGGAAACAAACTGTGTAAATAGTTTTGAAATGTCCAACGTTTCGAGTGGACATTCCACCCATCATCAGGGACAAGAGAAGCTAAATGATTAAAAAGGAGTATGCTCAAGAGTAGATATAAATGGTTAAAATCATGAGATAGACGTTGGAGAAATGACCGCTGTGAATATATATATAACCGTTGGAAATGCTATAATTAAACAATTTTTGACGTGGAAAGGATATGAAACAATTAATGATTAAAGGCGAAGTGAACAAGAAATTAAGAGATACATGTTAAAGAGAATTTAAGCAATAAGACATTCGAAGAAAACAAGATTAAACCATAAAATGATAGCAAGGATAATGACAATCAAACAATAAATACATACAAATTAAAAAGAAAAAAGATTAAGGCATCAAGTTAAAAAAATGAGTGGTTATAAAGAGAGAAAGGCCCTGATTAAAAATCAAGGGTTAATTGAGAAATAACAAAACTTAGAGGAAGTTCAGGTTAGAGAAGGATAATGAATGATAGTATAAAAATATATAATTTTATTAAAATAATCAGGTTTAATAATCTAGGTATTGAATGAGGGTTTTCATGACCGGTTGAGTTTGTAGCCATCTTCTCGATTGAAGGTATTAGGGTGTTTTTCGATTTCCATTGCTTCTTGAATAATGCACGATGAGTAATAGGGCATAGAGATTAGAATGTTAGTTTGGTAAAAGAAAATAAGGTGATTAGATTTGAAATAGTGTTCAACAAGAATTGACTTGCTGATCCGGTTATGGTTTGTGTCAACTATGTGTTCAAGTCGGGTTTTAATTTTCAGAATGTAGAATTAAACCACTTGAGCAAATGCAAACACTGAAAATAAATTTTGGAATGTAAA
>JZKD02S0199295.1:19493-34388 GCA_000966675.3 Picea glauca
TGTCGGCTTTAGGACATTAAAACCTCCTAGTCTCCTATATATACCAAGGAGACATTTTCATTTTGAATCATCTTGTACTTGAAAATTTAAGTGGGGTAAAAGGAGGTTGCCCCCTGGAAGAGGCTTATTATCTAAAATTATCTCTTTTTCAATGCATTGAGTACTTTTCCTGAAGTTTTTCTATGCGATATTGATGTTTGGTTCTTAACAGATGAGGAATAGGAGGATTTGTATGAGGCCGAGGACTCATAGTGTGCCACAACTGCCAAAAACCAAGACATTAGGCAAGGGATTGTTTGCTTTCACCGACGACATGTATGTACTATCACGCAGTAGACCATGACATAGAAGACTTCCCAACACTCTTGCAAAAGATCTAGGAAAAAAGGAACCAAAATGACTAAATGTCCAATGGATTTCTATAGAATCCGGGGAATAGGGAAAACATCAATATAGTCACTCGAGGAGTAGCCAAGATAGGATTTGATACAACTAAACATGATTCAACTCAACACCAATGGGTATAGAAGAATATTGAGCCAAAAAAGTAGTTTGACACACTGAAAGAAAATGAAACATTTTAGGAGGCCATACAAGCTCTTCTCAAGCAGAATGTTGCATCTACATAATTTTCATAGCCAATTCAGGACCCACCAATGTACGAGATTCCATCTTCAGTGGACCATACCAGTAAAGGATAACCTTTAGAGCAAGTAAGTACCATAAATACTTTTATGCAATCCTATGGTAAGTTATTGAATGATCCATCATCTGTTAAGGTCTTACAAAATATGATAGAAATATGAAACACAATTGTATAAGGGAAGTTAGAGAAGAATACAGTCAATAATCTCCATACAAGAAGAAGGACAAGTAGAGAATTTAGGCTAAATGCCAAAATTGGGGACTTCAACATGGGAGATATTATACTGGATTTAGGCTCTGAATTAAATGTATTTATTAAGAATAAATGGAAATATATGGGAGAACCCACATTAGGATATTCACATGTCCAATTGAAACTAGAAAATAAACATAGAGTGTTACCAATTGGAAGGCTTAAAGGTGTGACAGTAGATTTGGATGGAGTGGGCACTATGGAAGATTTTGAAGTAATAGAAATAGTAGATGACACAACACCTTACCCAACATTACTTGGATTGGATTGAGAATTTGATAACCATGCTATGATCAACCCGAAGACAAGGAAAACAACTTTTGAATCAGGTGAATATAGAGTTATTGCACCATTGGATCCTTCAAAAGGAGAAAGGTTTGTAGAGACGACTTGTTTGGATCTAAAAGAAATAAACCAGTTGTATAGAACCACTATGCGAGAAGAATATGATGTCAACCAAACTACATATGGGGTACTTAGATGGAGAAGAATTACATCATGTGCTTTAGACTCAGACACAGGTTTGCAGAATTGGCAACAACAACTACATGAAGTCTCTACAAGAAGGTGTGTATTAAGATGGGTGGGAATAGAGAGAAGGGAACCTCCAAATTTTCATGGGATAAACGACTTAGAGGAATTATTGACAGAATATGAGGAGAAGGTTTTGAAAAAATAGAGGCTCTTATCCCTCGATATTTCACTCAAGGAAACACTTTCAATATGTTGGTATGCACACAAAGAAACAATTCAGGACTGGTATCAGTGTAAATGACTACTACACATTAGATTTGGCGTATAATAGGGGAGAACTACAGTGAAAAAGTATCACGGGTGAGGAACACTAGTTGAACACTTGAATAAGTGAAGAACACAATGGGGGATGAAACCACTAGACGAATCACCTCATCACTTTATTCATACATTGGAATGGATCCTAGGCAACTGTTACATATACCAGGAGATGCTCAGAGGCACTACAAAATGGAAAGGATTACAACACAATTTTGTAGTAACCTTCTCATTAGAGCATGATAACTCCAAAATTGATTCAACATTGAAGCTGATAAGGGGAGTGATATTTTTTTATGAACCAGAGGTTGAAATCATAATAGAATATCAACATCAAAACATACAGAAAGTCAAAGAGTTACTCTCATCTTATCATGTCGAGGAGGAAGCACTAGATGAATATGATTCATGCAACATTCATATTACCGATATTGAAGGAGAGAGAGAGGTGCAAGGTCCATATCTGGAGTCAAATGAATTTTATGCACCTATCAAAGTCAATAAATCCAACATTGGGACAAAAACCAATCCTAAAATGACAAGTATTGGAGACTACTTGGATGAACAAACACTAGAAAGTATAACATAGTTACTGCATGAATACAGTGACATGTTTCCAACAACCTTTACAAAGATGAAAGGCATAGAAAGGGATATAGGTGATATGAATCTACCCCTCAAACCTAAGGCTATATATTTTATACAAAGACCTTATAGGCTTAATCTAATGTATAAGAAGAAACTCAAAGTAGAAATTGACCAAAGTTGGCATTATAGAGCCAATAGAGGAATATGAATAGATCAGTCCCATGGTAGTCTAGGAAAAGAAGCAAGGGGAGATAATGATTTGTGTAGATTTGAGAAAAATCAATGATGCTTTTTTACATAACCCTTTCCCTACCCCTTTTACAAATGAGGTCTTGGATACTATGGGAGGCTAGGAAGCATATTCATTCACAGAAGGATTCTCAAGTTACCAACAGATCAAAATAGCTCCAGAGGACTAGTATAAGACTAATTTTGCTACATAATGGGGATCCTACCAATATACAGTCACTCCCTTTGGATTGAAGAATGTTTCATCTACCATCTAAGGAATTCATACATCAGTTTCTAGAAGTATATCTGGATGATTGGACTATGTATAGTCTTTTGAAATACCATGTAGAAGTTTTAAGACTAATGTTGGAAAGATGCAAGCAATGTTAGATATCATTAAACATCAAGAAATTATTTTTTGGTACACCTTTTGGGATATTGTTGGGACATATAGTGTGAAAACAGGGCTTACTGGTTAACCCTTCTAAGATTGTAGTAATTGTGAATTTACCACCACCAAATTCAATGTGCCAGTTAAGAGCCACACTAGAACATACAAGCTACTACAAGAAGTTTATAAAGGGGTATGTGCAAATTACTGCACCAATGGAAAAATTGTTAAAGAAGGGCACCAAATTTTAGTGGAATGAGGATTTTCAGCAAGGATTGGACACTCTAAAGGAAAATATGGTGACAACACCTATATTGGTATTTCCAGATTGGGAAAATACATTTCAGTTTCATTTAGATGCATTAACAATAGAACTTGGAGAAATTATGGTGCAGCCAGAAGTAGGGGACCTAGACCATCCTATAGCCTTGTTGACGGGAGAAATTGACCGCTCGTCAACTAGAGGAGTGAATCCGGTCCAGGGTTGTCCAATTAACGCAAGCCATTTGGATTAATCCACTTTGACGGGTTTAGCGGCTCCGTTGGCCGATCTAAGTCCTAAAGAAAGAGAAAAATATAACTAAAGGAAATACAAGGATCTAATAAATGACAATTTCTAACAAATATACATACATCTAATATACATCTGTAGTTTAACTAATTAATACTTATAAAATAACTCTACTTATCACATGCACAATATATACAAATAATTATGTTTCTAATATATATAATATGTACAAAATACGAATTTTAATCTAAATCTGCGAAAATCGAATGTAAATTGTTTTTTTAAACAATAGTAAAGCTATTATCTAATTTTTTTGATTCGTCTTCTTATAATTTTTATATAAAAGAAATCAAATATCAAACTGTATAATTAAACAAAACAAATAACAGATGGTAAAAGTGTTTTAACTACAGGGAATTCTATATTTATTATGCTAATCAAATCAAATAAAAGGCTGACCTATTGTCACATAAAATATCCGTTCGATGTGTAGCATCTAGTCACCTTATCTGACAAGTTAAACCAACGACAGATCCTAAAATTCCTGCTAATAAATGTGAAGCAACAATGATGAAGTTTGAATCATAACAACAGAACATATAATAGATGTAGTCACAGTAATCTTATAATCTTAGAAGCAACGACAATAAGATAATTCTTCCTATGAGAACTTGCGTATAAATGTTTGATCGAAATTAGAGATAAACCTCTTAATTCAAATTGAACGAATGATTACTGTGTGTTAAATTTGGAACATAAAACATGGATAATATATAAACTTTTATTCTATCAACTTGTAGTAAACCATGACAGTGAAAGCAATCATAATCTATTTACAAATTGAAACAAACATGACTTGAATAAAACCACAATACGGAAAAGCTAAAGCTGTGACGAGTATTATATTTCGTTCAAGTCTGTAAATGAAAAATCCATAGTCTTGCCCCATGCTGAGATGATGAATGTTTACAAAATAATAGGTTTATATAGGTTTCAAGAAACACAACTGTTTCTTGTTGATAAGATCAAGTTTGTTTCAAAAATATGGGGGATGCAACCACCTTGATTTCACTGAATAAAAATACCAACAACCTAATCTATTTACTCAAAACACAAAGTTGATATGGCTGGGAGATCTCAACAGTGCCTCATATCTCCATGGAAATCATGGGTTCCTAAAAACAAATGAAAATGGGAAGATTTTAGATATGTTTTCAATTGTCAAATCAAGCAATTCGAATTTTTCTAACTGGCTACAGAATCTTACGATTATGTAGCTAGTTATAATAGCAACTACAATCATATTTTATTAAATAAACAAAACAAACTAATCTTTATAAGAAATATAATCTATTCAATCAAATCGTATATCCTAACTTGAGAGTGACAAAATCATGATAAAATTTAAAAAGATCATACCTCAAATCATGGAATTGAAACATATCAAGAAATCTTGGAGTTTACAATAGCTGTTGTTGCCTCTACATTCTTGAGAATGATAGATCCTATAGTTTTTAGTCATTTCTCCTTTGCTTGGGTTATGGATTGGAGTCTATTGTTCTCATTTGTCAATATATCCACTTGGTATTTTAAATATTTAAGCCGTGACTGAAGCAGAGGCACATCAGTATAATACCTGTCTATCCAAGATCGACACTCATCACACCATGGCTGTATGGACTGTGCATTGGCATTGACAGCATTAAGGGTTGGAGAATCTTCCACATGAAAGGTAGGCTTATCACAGATTTGAATGCTCAAGAATTATGGGTTACCCTTTAGACATGGCGGTAGGTTGTTTACATAGTCATAGGGTGTGTTAGGATAGAGCCCGTATGACACAGGGTCCTCTTTAGCCAAAAATCTCTCAATTTCTGAATCTGATTCTTCGCTTACTTCAATCGTGTTGTTTGTGTCTGCACAAGGTTTGATCTTATTCTGAACACTTTGTGAAATCAAATGACCAGCCCTTTTATTCTTTAAATTAGCATCGACGCTGCCCTTGTGCTTCTTCCCTGTAGATTTCATAATAGTTTTAGTGCAACTCTTTAGGTCTAAGACCAGTCGATTGTCCTATTGGATAACATAAGGGTAGGTTGAGGGTTCATTATTAGGGGAAAGATCACAGGCCTAGAGTGGTGGGGAAGAGGCGGTAGGTTTCACAAGGGTTTCCACGATAATCGGCTTATCAACCTGTCCCAATTCATGGTTTCCAAAACCATTTCTTATGATAAATGAATCCCAACAATCATTTTGTAATTGCAACTGGTGCACAAGGATAATTTTAATGAGCCCATGGTTAAATAAACTCAAATCATACCTCATTTTCCTAAACCGTTTACCCATCTTATACAGACTTCTAAGAAGGAAGTAGGGCATATTCAATGGGAAGCCAATGAAACTCATAAGCAAGTGCAGATGATATAGGAAAACTAATCCGAATCTTCCTTCACACGTAATGAATTACTTCACAATAGTAAGTAGATCATGCCACTCAGGTTTTAAGGATGAGACTAGCATACCTCGATCGCAACTAGTAATGTTTCGTGAGGTGAACATCAAAGTCCAGGGGACCTCTTCAACTTTTTCATTCTTGAACCATTTTTCCCCGACAGCTGGAAAACCCGTGGCTAGGCTTAAGAACTCCTCGGTTAATTCTAACTACACGTCACCTATCTTTTCCCTGCAGCCATCGAAGGTCAAGGCAAACTCTTGGGCAACTTGAAGATTGAAACCCTTAAATTTTTTTATGAACAAATGCCAACCGTTCCTTTCTAAATCGTCCCTGGCGTTATCATATGATAGCAGGTTTTGGATTCCATTCGGATCAACACTTACCACTGGAGCCATGGAGAATGGAAGGGAATCAACATAGAACTCACAGGTAGTGTTGGATAAAAAGCCACAGAGCCATGACCCCGAGCCTTATCAAAACAATGCTATGACAATTCAAACGGTGGGAAGAGGCGTTAATCACCATGCGTGGGAGAAAAATCGTGAAGCCCGAGACCATACTCAGAAGTAATGACATGTTGTACTTCATATTCCACCTTGGCATTGGGTATGTATTAGGATCATATCACTTTGACAACCAAGGTACACACATTCATAGATTAATTACAAAGGTAAGTGCATCGAATAAAAATTGAATAATTCAAAGTTTCATGAATAAAAAATCCATCAGTATCAATATAAAAAATCTAATATTAATGAATGGAGGTCTTGCGCTTATGCAACTAAGGCATGCTTAGAACCAAAAGGATCATAAACAAGGAAGAAAACATGTTCATAGAAAAAATATGAAAAATCTATAATAAACCATGTGAGCATTCTTCCTTTAATAAAAAATCAAAACAAAATGTCAATTCCAGCCGCGAGTTTTCATGCTTACAGTCATGAAAACAAAAATCGAAAAGAAGATATGTAAAAAGTGACAAGTGACAAATGTCATTTATTGAGAATGCTCATGACGAGTAATGAAAATTTAGAGACCCTGTGTAGGCAGCTTACAAACAACAGAAATTATATTATTGCTACCAACAATGGCGACACGCTGGGAGAAGCAGTTATCTTTGCCAAATGATGAGTTCAGATTAGTATAATCAGAAAAAACTTCAAATCGAAAACAACCAAAAAGTTGTTTGAACATCGTAAATAATTATAATGCATTCCAGTTTTCAGACAACTGTTATTTTTAAGGAGACGAAAATGACGACAATATTAACATAAAAGAGTCATGATATTAAAGTTAAAATCTTCAATACTGTTGACAGGGCCGCTTCTTCCAACAGGCATCCATAGCCTCGACAGGGATGTCAATTAACCCACTCTGATATCTGTATCCTGTCGAGAAGTTCTAGATCAGAACGAAGGACATTTAAGGTAAAAAAAAAATCCATATCTGAGAATTTTCTTAAACCTGACATTGCTTCACTGCCAGTGGGCCTGTTTAGTACCCCGGTGAAGTTATCTTGGAATCATGCATGCATTTACCCACTTCCAGCAGACCTGTTTAGTATCATGGTGGGTTTACAAGCACTTCCCACAACTCTTTGAAAATTTATTTAGTTTCTTTAAAATATTTAATAGAGCGGGGTGACGCTGAAAATTCTAGTTTTTTAACACATCTTAGCATG
Organism: Picea glauca; assembly: GCA_000966675.3. NCBI lineage: Eukaryota > Viridiplantae > Streptophyta > Pinopsida > Pinales > Pinaceae > Picea > Picea glauca. Next base: position 27,041 of record JZKD02S0199295.1, read on the forward strand.
TCATAGGCCTTGAAGAAATTTCTTAGTTGTCCTTCATCAATATTTAGAAACCGTTTGTTAATAAAACTGACTTTCAAGAGCAGGGAGACATCTTTGAGTTGTTCTCTTAAGGAACAGGGACAGCGTAAAAATAATTTTTATGGATGATCATGAATACCTTCAGTTGCAGATTGAAATCAAGAAATGCTTTTCAAACAACAAATTATCTTCAACATGGTTGCAAACTTACAGACATACCACAATTGATGTTTAAACAACTTTCAGCAGTCATTTTGGAGGGGAAATTTTTTTGTTCTCTTCATCTGAGATAGACCGTGATGCAGGCATGTGTGTTTCAAAAAGAAAGACCGATAAGCATAAAGAAAAAATCAAAACAAACCAGCAAAGAAAAAAAAACAACAAACAAAACAGAAAATATTTATACAGTGTGCATGGGAGTGTCATCAGGCAAAGTACCTTTTTAGAGCTTGGCCATTCACTGGAAAGGTGTCTGGTTGTCCCTCTAAATTCTGTAATTGGAAGGAACTGGGACCCAATTTCTCAGCAATTAAAAATGGTCCTAACCACAAGTTATGAAACTTAGTATGCTCTCCTTTTCCCTCATGAGGTTTTTTCCATTTTAGGACAAGGTCACCTACCTCAAAATTTCTGTCAGAGGCAGAATTGGAATCAAACCAGTTTTTAACAATGAGTTGATGTTGATCCAATTTCCGTTTTTCTTGAGCCCTCACTTCTTCTAATTTTAACAAAGTGTTAATTCGACTCTCCAAAGGGGGACAGTCTTCTTCCTATACATTCTGTGATAACTGCAAAGATGGAAGAAGTACATGTGGTGGAAGAATCACCTCCCTGCCGTAAACGAGAAAGAAATGTGAGTTACCCACAACAGTTTTAGGAGTTACTCTATCAACCCAGATTGTGTTTAACAATGTGTTATGCCAATTTTTATGGTTTTCGAAGACCATTCTCTTAATAATTTTGATCATATTTTTATTAGCTGATTCTGCCAAACCGTTGCCTTGGGGGTAATAGCTGGCAAAGTATTTTAATTTAATTCTTTTTTCTAGAGCGAAATCACTCATTTCAAGAGACGAAAAATAAGAAGCATTATCAAATACCAGGCATTTAGGGATACCGAAATGAGTAATAATATTTTAATTCAAGAAGGATATTACCTGGCTGGTATTTAAAGCTTTTAATGGGGCAGCCTCAGACCACTTGGTGAAGTAATCTGTGGCTTTTATGATATATTTATGTTGTTGGGAGGATGGCGGATTGATTGGGCCTATAATATCTAGACCCCACTACTGAAAAGGGGAGTCTACCGAAACTGGTTGCAAAGGGAAAGTTGGTTTCTGTATCCGTCCGGATGCTTTTTGACAAATCACACACTTGCGACATAAAGCATGAGCGTCTTTAAAAAGGGTAGGCCAGTAATAACTTGCCCTTAATACTTTATGGGCAGTGGTGTCTCCACCGAAATTCCCACCTTCTTCCCCTGCATGTAATTCCAATAAGACTTTTTCTGCTTCATCTTTCTCAAGACAACGCATTAGTACTCCATCAAAATTTTGACAAAACAAAATACCATTAATCAGCTGAAAAGAAGCATATTTTAATCTTAGTGCTACCCTTTTTGTGGGATCAAGGTGACAGGGAGCTGATCAGCGTATAAGAGAAAATTTTATGTCATCGTACCAGGGACTAACAGGGTTTTGCACACAGTAGATTTGATTTTGATAGTGTTGTCCTAGATTTAACATATCATTTTCCTCTTGATGTCCTACAGCTGAATCAACGACAAATTTTCATAAACCTTGGCCTCTTACAATTTGTGTTGGGGTGATTTCTATGTCATATTCTTGTAAGGATGTGACCTAGTTTGCCCTTTTTTCGCCTAGTTCTTTCTGTACTAACAAATTTCTGATGGTCGGGTAAGGGATAATGATTTTCATCCTAGATTTCAACAGATAAGATCGGAAGAGATTTAATGCTTTGAAAATAGCATAGGCTTGTTGATATACTGCTGGGTAATTAAGTTCCACCTCGTTGAAGGATGAACTCATAAAGGCGATTGGGACCTCATTGTTTTCAGCATTCTTTTGAGTTAGGACAGCAGCGTAAGATCGATCAAAGGCAAACGTGTAGAGGGTGAAGTCTTGCGAAAAGTCGGGGCTCATTAGAGAAGGAGCGTCTATTATGGACTTTTTTATTGAATCAAAAGCCTGGCTTTCTAAAGGTCCCCAATGGTACTGTACATCCTTTTTTATTAGGTTTTGTAATGGTCTGACCATTTCTGAAAAGTTGGGGACGAATCTCCTAACGAAGTTTATCTGACCTAAGAAAGATTGCATGGACTTTTTTGACGAGGGAGGGGGCAGTTTCAAAATGAATTGAGTTCTTTCAGGGTCGATAATCATCCCTTCACTCGATACAATGAATTCGAGGAGATTACCTTGTTCTACTACGAAGATAGATATTTTAGAATTCAAAGAAATGCCATACTTATGACATCTCTTTAGAACATATCTTAAATGAGCTAGATGATCTTCTTTATTTTTCGAGAAGAAAGTGATGTCATCTAGATAAACTACTATAGATTGATTGATTAAGCCTCAGAAAGCGATGTCCATCACTCTATGGAAAGTGGCACCGACGTTTATGAGTCCAAAGGGCATCTTTCTATAAGCGTAGGTGCCCCATGGAGTACGGAAATTAGTTTTGAGTTGGTCTGAGGGAGACATAAGGACTTGGTTGTACCTTGAAAAACCATCCAACAAGGATAATCTTTCAGAACCAGATACCTGTTGAAGGATCTATTTCATGGGAGGGACAGGGTAGTTGTCTTTATCAGATGCTCGGTTAAGATTTCGAAAATCGACACATAGTCGGATTTCACCACTCTTCTTTCTGACAGGGACAAGATTAGAGACCCATTGTGTGTGCCTAACTGGGAAAATTATCTTAGCGTTCAGGAGTTTGTTTAATTCCTTCTTGACCATTGGTTCAAGTTTTGGGTGCATTTTCCTTAACTTTTGTTGAAAAGGTTGGGTCTGGGGTTTCATGGGAATAACATGTTGTATGATGTTAGGATCAAAGGTTTTTAGGTCATCGTACTTCCAAGAAAAAACATATTTGAATTCCTTAAACAACTTAATAAATGCTAATTTTTCTTGCTCAGAACACCCCAACCCTAAATTAATGCACTGTGGATTGTCTTTAGTTCCCAAATTTACTTTTTCATGCGTCAAGGAGGAACTATTCGTTTTACAGTTCATAGATTTTCTGAACTTGTCGTGAAGATCATAAAATTTTTCTAATCTAACCACAGATTCTGGAATAGAGTTTACCATGTCTGATGAAGATTCTAGAGATCTCGGATATGGTATTACCGTAAAGTCATGAATATTTTCGTCATGGGTACCTTCGTCGATCATCGCGCCCTGGAAAGTTTCTTCTATATGCAGAAAACTTATAATTTGTTGATCGTCATCAAAGACTCTCCAATTCGTGATGTTGTCTAAGATGGACGGTCTGAACAACAGTTCGATGGAAAATGCATTCAGAGATAAGCCTTCTGCAAGAAAAAGTTTTGAAGCGACATTAGCTAACAAATCACCTTCTGAATAATTCAATATAGGAATAGAATTTATGTTAAATGCAAAAAACTTGTTCATCAAATTCCATACCTCAGTTTGATAGCTTTTAAGGTGTGAAGATAAATAGTGGATAGAATTTTTTACCTTTCTAACCACGATTTCTGAATCACCAAAGACAGTCAAATTTTGAATGTTCAGATCTAATGCTTTTCTGAGGCCTTGCAGGAGTGCCTCATATTCGGATGTATTTTTTGTACATTCGAATTCTAACTGGAAAGAAATCAAAGTCTTGTTACCTGCTAGATCGATGAGCACACACCCTGCACAAGCTCCTTCCTTATATTTTGACCCATCAAAGTAAAGAGACCATATTTGATTTTCATCAGGTTCATGTGACCACTGAGAGACGGTTGTTGACTGCATGCATGTCATAATTTCAGATTGTTGTTCCAGATCAATGATGGTGGAAGTTTCGGCCATGAAATTGCTGAAAAAAGTATCCATACCTTGTATTTTAGGTGAATTGGTAGAAGGAGTGAATGGTTCATTGGGATCATTTAAATTAGTCACCGTGAACTTCAGATAATGTTCACGATTTACCTTGATTCTGTTGGGCTTTCCATTCTCGGGTAGCCACAAGTGAGACCAATCCGTCGCAAAATAGCCATGTAATTGTTCTGATCAGTCTCTACTTAAAAACAGACCATAAACTTCTGGAATATCTACAACAATGATATCAATAATTTGATGAACTTTAGGATTAGACGACAATCTTATAAGCACATTTCTTAATTCGTCTATCACTTTAACACTAGTTCGATCAAGCTGGATGGTTGAACTTCGACATTAATTTTTTGACAGACAGACCAAGGCATTACGTTAGAGGACACACCTGAATCTACCATACAGTTATGCATATTCCTATTGAAAATTTCAAAAGTCAACAAAAATGGAGGGACATTTCTGTGAGTATTAATGGTGAAATTTTGTTGTTTTTTACTCGCAGCCTCTGAAAATGGTTTATCTACATTTGTTACATTATTTATAGGAAGGTCTCTTTTATCATGAGGCTTGGATGTAGTTTTGGCAGAGGCCTTATGAGGAAATTCGGGGTTGTTTCGAACACCTTTGTTGCTGTTCAGATTGCTATTTTTGTTGTTCTCTGCAATATTCTGCAACATTTTTTGCAGAAGAAAAGGGAATTTTAATAATTTCTAAATAGAAATGTTAGCCCTAAGATTTTTTAGATCTTCAACCAAATCATAATCTAAACTTGGGTTTACTAAATTCTATTTAGTCTCAATCGATTTAGACTGTTTTGGAGGCAAAGTCGTAGTGATTTCAGAGGAAGGCTTATTTGTTGTCTTGCTCCTAGTATTGTAAGGGTGCACTATTTCGAAATTATCTTGAAAGATGCTATCTGAAAAATTTTCGAAGATGTTCGGAAAGGATTCAACTTCTTCTACCATCTCTTGTTCAACTACTTCTTCAGGAATCTCGAGAGGAATCAAGTTATCGTGTGCTTCTAGGATCATTTGAATAGAAAATTGTAGGATTTCTATATTTAGGCCTTCATCATTTGAGTTAGGTCAATTGGTGGGAAAAGGCTTCCTAAAAGGGGGTTTGTAAGGCCCTTTGCTTGAAGAAGCTTCTTTAGCTGACCTTTTCAAATATATAACTTGATTGGACAATTTCTGAATGACTTTCTATAAGTTTTCTAAATTCGAACTCTCAGGTTGAGCCTTGTTTTGGGAAGGTCTAGGAAGGATTTAGATTTTCTTTTTGGAAGATGAACTAGTCTCTATCCCGTTGCTAGTAGTGTCTTTTAAACTGAGAATGTCTTTCTCGATCTGACTAGCCTCTTCGAAGGCTTCTATCAACGTGGCTTTCTTGGATCTCTTTACCCAAATGGCTATGTTTTGATGTAAGGCTTTCGTGTAGTATGCAACTATAAGATTTTCGGCAGGCATCGAATCCGTAGGGATTCAGTTCTTTAGTGTGAGGAACCTTTGATTAAAGTCTTTGATCTTTTCTTTTGGGTTCATTTTTAAACTAGAAATCTCCATGACTAGAACTTTAGGAGACTTGTCGTCTTTGAACTTCTCAAGGAAACATGATTCAAATTTCTCCCATGACACGATGGTGTGGGGATATTGGGAAAAGTACCAGGTAGAGGCATTGCCTTCAAAGCTGTAGGGAAACAATCTACAGAATACGTCTTCGTGCACAACACTATGGAGCTTAATGGCTAACATAAACTTTTTGATGTGATCTTCAATGATCTGTTTGGAGTCCGGGTCAAATTTAGGGATTCATTTCTCTAGGTGTTTGGGAAAAGGATGATGAGGCCCAGGTATGGCCATTGCATCTTGGTCAGGCCAAGGTCTGGCAGGATTGTTTGCATTGGTCATAGGTGTGGGTGGTGTTGAAGGCTGGGATGAGGAGGATTCTTCTCCAAAAGAAGAAGGGGATGAATGACCGCAACCTGCCCTCACTGGCGCGGTTACTCCCACCAGGACCTTCTCACCCCTAGGCCCGAAGGGTTCAAGCCCTTCCTATTCCCCTCGGGAATGATTTACCCACAGAGATACTTCTGCACGATTCTCCCTTCGGGACTCGGGAGATCGGACCTCGTGATATCGCGAGGCTCTGAACAATGTTTCTTTACCTTTTTAAACACCGATCCCCGACCTCCGATAGTCAACGGTCAACACTCGGGTATCGGGCTTTTACCTATCGGGAAATCGGTGGAGGAAGAGCAGTGAGATACTTACCCTTCGAAACCCTGAACACCGATGTTCCGATATGCTTCCACGTGTCTCCCCCTGACTTCCGGGTCCCACGCTGCCACGTCACATCGGGACTTCGCGGCTCGCGGGTCCGCGATTCCAAATCTCCTGATGCTGGAAACCCCGAATGCTGAAACTCCGATGCTTCCGGATCTGTGCCACTTGTCTCCGTTATAATCAACGGCTCTGAACAAGTCAGGAAATCGTGACTCGCGATTTCAACGTGCATATGATTCTTGCACTCACCAACCCCGATTCTCCGATAAGCGATGGCCAAGGGTTCCTCCACTGTTTGAGGGTTAACCTCCTCGCTCCTGCTCCCGAATTCGACGATCTGTGGGACCTCGCGAGTGTGCACGACGATTTAGCTCGTCGATTCTCTTCCTCTATGAGGAGACCTCCACTCCGCCACCTTCATCCTGTGTGGCTTCCACTGGGTCGATTTCTCCAGCGAACGAAGGGGTTATCCTTCCTGAGCTTTCGCTACTCGACTCCTTCACGAAAATTCGCGAACCTGCTCCCTGTGCTCGCTCTTCAATCACTTCCAGAAGTGTTGAAGTCTTCTGAGTTCTGTGTGCTCGCGCTCGCAACGGCTTCCACTCTCCTTCTTTCAAACTTGCTACTGAGACTCAAATTTGACCAGCACTCACCTCCACGACTCAAATACCTCAAACCTTCTCCAAACGAATTGAGAATGAAAGTTCAACTGTTTAGCCTCCTCTACGCACTCTATGCGGAGGAATTCGACTGCCTCTTATGCAGGAATCTCCTGGCCTAAACAGAGAAACAATGGAAACCCATTCCTTCACTCTCTCTGGTTTCGAACCTGATACGCAATTAGATATGCAACATATAACAAATAAGCATAGAAAGAAGCAAACATGCACAAGCATAATATCAGCAACACACAGAGATCAAACGCGTCCATGGAATTGAATCAGGGCTCTTCCTATTAATTCA
>JZKD02S0199295.1:70956-82277 GCA_000966675.3 Picea glauca
CATATTGAATATATTGTGATCTCCATGTGTTGATGAATCTTGTATGCACTTAAAAACTCAATAAATTAGTAGTATTTAGTGATTCCAAGAAAGAATTTGGCTTGGGATCATTACATTGTAACACTCAATATTCTAGAAGGAACATAAAAATCTCTTTCTTGAACATTTCTTCCATATGATGTGCAATCTACAAATTTATGTCCAAATTTATTACAAGTAAAACAATATTGAGAAAATAAACTTTGATACCTATGAGAAAATGATCATCTTTGTGATGTAGTCCTTCTGAAATCATGCCTTAGTTGATTTTGATCTTCTCTTCTGTTATTTTCTTCACAATAATTAAAGCTTATTTGATACTTGGAGGTAGAAGGTATTCTTCAAGCTACATCTCTTCTGTATTAATTGTTATTTGACTCTTCTTGACCATGATCCCTTCCTTTGAGAGTGTCTACATAATTCTTATCCTTATCTTCATTCTTCCTTTCAACAACTTGGACCATTTTCCTTCAATTTTCTTCACTAATGGTGTGGAGATTATTCTCTCTTCGACCCTTTTTCTAGGATTTTCATTTTCATAGGTTATCGAAAGGTAGAATAAATTGACAGAGGTAACTATAAAAACCACTTTTGAAGTTGTAATCTAGCCCTGCCAACTTCAGAGTGGGATCTCTCTGTAAGATTTAAATTTGTTTAATTTTTTAAATGTTAGGCTAGTTATAACAGTCTAAATTTGTTTGTTTGTTTGTAATAGTTGGTTGAAAGAATTCTTAATTTTCCATTGGGATATGGGGTTTGTATTAAATATGAGGATCAGATTCATATTTTTATGAGGTTTTCTTCACAGGGAAGGGTAGTAAAATTGTTCAATCTATTGAGATTAAATGAGGTGAATAAGACATAAAAGATATGAGAGTCCACTAAGAAAAGGAGCAGTTAATAATTCCCTTACTCAATTTTAGATGAAAACATATAGATCATTAAAAGACCAGAGATAGAGTATACAATATAAATTATGTTCTATTGACTTCCTTTTAATGATTGGAATTTGAAATACATAAATGATCATAGAGAGTAAGAAAACATTGAACAAAGAGAGAGAGATATCACCAACAATCTGACACAATAATCCTATGAATAAGCATTTTTTATTACTAGTCGATCCTTTGAAAAGTTACACAATAGCTCCTGGGTGCAAAAATCAACCCTCAATACTTCAAAGGAAAAAGTATTTATACAATTATTTACATAGGATCTTGTCATAAAAGACTAGGATATTATGGAGGAAATCTCTAACTAATTAGATCTCAAATGACAAAATACAAGAATTATGTTGATTTGTTCGGGTCCTTGGTGATGATTTTGTGGAAAGTGGTTGATGATTCATATTTTTTACTTTTGTTGGCTTCTCCATGCTGACGCGAACCTCAAAACTATCTTTAATCAAGTAAAGAACATAGATATTTCCATCTCTTTTTACCTAGGATGGAAACCTTGAGTAAATTTCTGTATATCTCATCCATTTCAGTATACTTAGAAAAAGTGGGTTTGGTGATGAAGATATGTTTAATCACATGATGGATAATCAGGTCCAACTGTAGTGTCTCTAGGAAATATTTACCAATAATGCTTCCATGTATCCCTACAAAATTGGAACTATCCTTTTCCACTGAACTGATATTTTGCCTGTAATCTGACATAGTGATTAGCTTTCCATTAAGTACTAATAGTCCAGGAACAGACTTTTTATGTAGTACTTCAATTTTACTGAAAAATATATGCACTCCAATTTCCATCACTTGAGCCTTCTCTTATAGATGCAACATCAATCCTTTCTTAGTTAGGACCTTCTTGATCTCAAGGATGGTCTTTGTCCTGTCTTCAATGTGCATTTATTCTAACTCCTTCTTGTTTTTGGAGTTTAGGAATATGCTGATTTCAATGGCCTCTATAGGTCTTTATCCTAGCTCTTCTATTATTTTACGAATTGCTTCTCTAGCCTTTTATACCAATTCATGTTTTTCAAAGATGATCTGTATGGATGGCCATATTTTTTCCATAGACTTGTTGATATCCACCCAAATGTTTTCCTTAGATTTGGCTAAGTTATTTTCCATGAAATCATCTTTTTGTAGCTATTGTAGTTGTTGACTAAGCCTCTGAGACATATGCATTTTTGTATGGTGACTGGCCTGGAACATAGACTTCATCTCTTGGAGGTTTTTTACTTCTTATTTAATTTTTTTTTATCTCCTCCCCTTGGAGGGACATGTCTTCCATAGACTTGAAAAGTTTCCCAGATGCATCTGAAACATGTACTGGGATTGTTGATGGAATATATACTTGTTAGCAACATTTCTTGTACAAGGGGTGTTTTCCTGAAAGATAAGCTCCTTTGGGGGAAAATGTGAAGAAGCAGGGTAAAAACCCACTTACCCTAAGTTGGGGCGCAAATGCGCGTTTGGATAATTGGTCGTGCATATTTCAATGGCCTAGATCGGGGCACTTAGATCTGTGGTCAAGGTTGGATTCTGGAGCCCCCTAGCCATTCTGTCTTTAACGGGGGGGTTCGGAATCGAGCATGCATCTCTCAAACGATAGAGATTGAAGTGCCCAGATCGACAACTCTCAAGCAATTCTGGACTCCCCTTGTGTTTTTTCCTTTAATAGGGGGGGGGGTCCGAAATAGTGTGGTATTGATGTGGGGTCCCCTCCTGTCGTGTCGAATTCTATGTTGTCTTCTCCCCTGCCACCTGTTCTCCACTTAACCGCACAATAGGGATCATTTCCTTTCGCTCCTCCTCGTCCTCGACAACTGATCCCATAGATCCCCTCTCTTCGTCCACATGGTCCCTCCTCACCTCATCACCTCTCATCTCACCCTCACAGTTTTGGTGCCATCACCCCCATCAGACCCTCATCCACATCTGCCATAGGGGTCCTCTTGCAGCAGTCCAATAAAGCAGCATCCAAAGAAAGGTCACCATGTCACCCAAGTACAGAGTTGATCAAGGCCATTCCCAATCCCAAGGAAGCAGTTATTATCACAGTTGAAGGTGGTTGAACATCGTCTTCTTCCATAAATAGAAGGCCAGGAAAGGACAAGCATAGAGATAGACTGACAGTCTGTCCTAATAGAGCTTGTGTCTATCAAACCACTGTAGGACAGTCAGGAGTCCGATTGCGTCTGTCATAAGTGCACGATTGTCCAGAGTCTGCATGTGCAGACTACCAAAAGACATGCAAACACAATGTTTTTAATGAAGTTTCTCATTTTCACTGTTGTTGTTTTGTTTTGGCTGTATGTAGTCATTTTTGCCATTTTGTAAGGGTCGATGGTTGAGATAGGCTCCCAATTGTAATGTTTTGATGAAGCGCTGGTCACTTTGGTTATGTATTGGCATTTGAGATTTATTACTTTATGGATGTCAGCCTCTTTCCATATCTCTATTTACAATGTGTTAGAACAACTCGAAATTGGAGGATCCAATCGAGTTGCACTGTTATAGGATGATGTAGGTTTGATCATTGTAATAGTTGCAATGCTTCTAATCAGTTCTTGTGTTTTCTCTACGCTGAAATGGCTCAGAATTGGAGGATCCATTCATGTCACCTCTCAGTTTCTTGAAACTTTGGACCAAGAGGATCTTGTTTTCTGAGTTTTTCCTCCTCAAGTTGTCGAAGGCCTGATGCCCGAGGTAGTCTTGCTCACTCTTCTCACCAAGTCTTCCATCTATCCACCTTATACTCAACTTACTGACGAAAGTTGGATCAAGACCTCCCTTGTTTTCTACATACCAGACCTGGTTTCTTGCATTAAATCCATACTTTTCTGGGTCTCTATCCATTCGACCACCCCCCCATTAAATTATTCGTGACATAAAACTGATGGGCGTCGGGCTCTGCTCCTACTGCAATCCAGGAGTGATTTCCATCGCCAACACTATTGATGTAGCTACTTCTGTTGTTCTAACTACTTTCAGAGGGACTACCTCCAGTGGGATAATGGCCATATTCACATCATGTTCTTTCTCCTTTATCAATATATCCATTTATTCTCCATATCTCTTATCTGTGAATTTTGTTCCATGATAATCTTCAAAATTTCTTCTTTATGGCCTTTAGTGTCAAGCACCTCTTTTGCTTGTGAATATTTAGTAGCTAGAAGCTTCAGTTTATTTCTCAAGGATGTTATATAAATATTCTTCTTCTTCAATAATTCCTCAGCTACCTTGACATTTGTTGGATCATACCCAATCTTCAACACCAATTATTCTATTGATTTGATCTTGTTGTCTTTGGTCAAAGAAAATATTTTCTCCAGCTTCAATTGGGACTGAATGTTATTCAGAGACACCTGCAATTTAAAAGTAGTCAATGAGGTGTTTTTCAAGGTGGAGAATATCATCTCCCCTTTTTTTTCTATGCATGTCCATTTGATCCACTCGATGGACCTCCTTCACATCAAACTCAAAGGAAGTCTTCATGTAGTCAGTAATTGTCTTGGGATGAGGAACTTATGCTTGCAGGAATGTCATTTTCATTCTTCCTTTCTCTGTGTCAAATGTTGACAACAACATGTGTTGAGAAGTGGAATTCTACTTCCATAACTAACCATATGTGTTGGTGTTTAGGAGCTCATTCCCCAGTTTGATCTGTTTATACTTGTCAAATATATTTAACTCTATTTTCTCATGGGATGATTCAGCAAACAAAGTAGTGTCTATTTGTTTTTTAGATGAAGATGTGTACACTATGAAATGATCGTCTAAAAAGGTTGAGGAATGTGGTCCCTCCATGACTATGATGGACTATATTTTTCCTTATTTGAGCAGGTCTGGTGTGTGACTGGTTTTTTCCCTTTTTCTATACACTTGAAAGTCTTCAGCTAACACCTCTATGACTGAAGGGGAAAATTATTTTCTTACTCTCTTTTATGTATGTATTTGAGGTGTGTTGGTATGTGAAGCAGTGACAGGGAGAGGTTGTTCTTCTGTTTCCAGCAAAGTTTTCTCTTCACATTTTGTTTGGTTCATATATTTTTACGCCTCTGGATTCTGTATGTGAGCATAAGGAGTGCTCCTTTATTTGACCGTGAGCTATGAGATGACACAAAATGGGTCACAATTCCATGTGAAACTCAATTGTTTCAAGAGGTTTCCCGCCTCTTCTTCTGCAACTCTGTTATTTCATTTGAAAGGGCCAATTTGGGTCTTGATTATGAGTTGTTGTTTCTTATTGACTGAAAAAAAATGGATATCATCAAAGTTCACCATATTCCTGATGTATTTCAGTGCAAAAATCCTTACAAGGAAATCTGTATGGTGGCAACTAAAATCCATACACTCTTATTTCAGTGTGGTTTTGATATAAGTACCAATATCATGTTTTGGAAAGATCGGAGAGGTGAAGGATTCTTTGAACTTATTCAGTGATCCTTGGCTCTATTCTACTGCTCAAAATGCAAACTATTGGGTGATAAAAATTGTTTATGAAATCCTTGAAATTGAATTCAGTTGAATTTTTCCTCACTAGTGAGTTCCATGAGGTCACTGACTGTTGGTTTCCTTCCTGATGAAATTTATGAAAATCACATGGAAACCTATATTCCTACAAAAACAAGAATAAATACACCAACACTGAGTAATATATGAACATTCCCTCTCTTGAAAACCTGAAAAGTTGATCATGTATGTTATCAGCTAGAAACTGACTGAAATAAAATTGAACTGTGGCTTTTTCTTCTATGGAAAAAATGTATAGAAAACCTAAGATAGGTTCATCAACCCATTCATATCACAAGTATACTAACAAGTAACAAAGAATATAAATAATTTGGTTTTCCATGACAGAGAAAATGGAGGATGGATAGGGAGTATTTTTCTTGGGCAATTGAGCATCTTCTGGTAGAAAAATATAAAACATTTGGGCTCTTTGGGGGAAGGAGAGCTTCTAGTAGAGGTCGTTCAAGGATTCAATATAAAATGGGATTCGAAGGATTCGATATAAAAATGAGAGCTTTTTTGGATCTGTAGAATCTAGTTAATGGATTTGGGGGTAATGGTGAAAATGGTTTCTCCAGAAGGGGAAACAATGGCCCTTTGGTTGGGAAGGTAATGGGCTTGTAATTTCAAAGAACATTTGGGGAAATGGAAGGTATGAGGGAACATGTACAAATGAAAATTGGACTCCTAGAGTCCAATTTTGTTTCTCTGATCCAGGAATATATATTTTAACCAGACATGTAATTCAAAAAAGTCGAAGTCACACTTCATATTTGTAACATTGTAATCCTTATGTTCCAGGGGGATGTGATCCAAGTCAATAGGAAGGGGAAGAATCAGATTCTCAGACGTTTCTTTGGATTTGGCTTTGGGGGCCATGACTAACAAAGTTTTAAGGTGGATTAATGGAAGACTGTAATTACCTGGGTTAATTTCTCCTATTGATAGTGAACCATTGTGGAAGTTGGCTTGAAATATGGATTTGGTGCGGTGTCCACAATGTATGGATTGAAAAATAGAGTTATAGGGTGAAGGAATGGGGTTTTACAGTGCAATGGAGGTGTCTGTAATGGAGCAGGGTGATGACAGGGAGATTAACAGTCACAAGGAGGGAATTGATTGGATAAGGGGTATGCAGGATGTGACGTGTGATAGGTGGTAGTGGGGTACGATGATAGAGTGAGGTGAGTAGTATTGGGTAGTGGTTTGGTAGGATTTCAGAGGGGGTGGGTGGGTAAGTGGTAAGTAGATTTGAGTGGGGAGGGGTTATGAAATGTTGACAGAGTGACACATAAGGTGGAGCTAGTGTGTGTAGTGTCCCCAAGGCCGAGCCCCGTTACAGATCATGTTATATGCAAAGAATTGTAAATATGTTCTATAGGTTGGTGAGCCAAGTTTTGTATAAGCTGTAGGATTATGTGCTTTGTTAGGCCAGGGAGCCTAAGTGTTGAAGGCCAGGAGCCTGTTGACGTACTTGTATGTATGCAGGTCAATTAATAAAATATAAATACTGCCAGTGCAGACCGACCACGATGAATGAGTGATGGGGGACTGAGCGTCCACAGAGTGGGCAAGGGATCAGGGGCTGGAAGGTGGGAAAGGGGATGAGTGATGAGCCTAGGGGATAAGCCTAGGGGGCTTAGGCCTAGAATAATATTTTAATATTATTTCCTAAAAATCCATATGCACGGTATTTTATCCTAAGTCCTCTTGGAAGGACCCGTGATTCCCAAGTGGTGGAAGGAAGGCGTACAAATGGAACACATGCAGTTCTCAGGGTGACAAGTGTCAACCATGGTGCATGAAAATATAAGCCTAAACTGAACCGTGGGTGGAGGCTTCCTCCATTCAGACCCGATCCTATGAGCGTGAAATGGGGTACAACCTCTGCCAGATACGTTGATTCATCTCTAAATCCGTTAAGCATGTGTTTGACTGAAGAAACCATGTACACCCATGCTCCGAACTATGAGTCTGTGTCTGTACTAGGCAAACTAGAAATGCATTCTTGAACCAGAATCCTTGTGCTGGACTCGAGTGGAAGCATCCTGTGGTTTTAGGGGAAATGTTGAGCTAGCCTGTGTTTAGAGCCTGTCCCAAAATCATGACCGCGAGATCATCCAGTGATTGTTGAACCATTTTTGGAATCATTTGTCTGTGTTCCTGTGTATTGTTGTGACCACACAGTACTGGACTGCGTGAGGCTTGTTGTCCTGTGAGCGACTCCTCCAGGTGAGAGAGTGCGCAGAGGGAGAAGAGAACTCCTGGAAGGAACCTTGTAGCTGCCATGGAGCCCGGATAATTCCGGTCTGGCATGTTCCTGTAACCCAAGGTAAGGGAGATTGGCAGCCAAAGGACTGTCTAGGTGACAGAGAAGGTGCACTCTCCTGGGGTGGAACAGGCATGTGGGGAATGAGGGTCTGTGGGCAGTGAGCGTGGGAGATTCCTAGGAGATCTTCTTCCTGGTGGTTGTGTATGTGCTATCTTCCCTGTAACCTTGGCCTAGCCTAGGATTTCTTGCCTTGGGGTGGAGCGCGGTCCTAGATTGGGGGTGACCTACTGTTGAGCTAATGAATAGTGTGGTCTAAGGCTAGGGGTTCGTGGAAGGCCAGCACTCGGTTGGTAAATTCTACAACCATTAAAAGATAAGTATCTGGATTATGTTTTATCACATTTTGCATGACTGTGTTGTTCATGTATCATGTTTTCCACTGTGTAAAAGAGCTACTGTTGAATGCTATGGAATGTTTAATTATAGCAGTAACCAGATATGTTTCACTCTGTATTTTAAATGTGTTTAATTCTGTTAAATGCATGTGCTCATAAGGTCTGTACAAATTATGTAATCATTCATGTATAGAATGGTAATTGAGAGGGTTGAAAACCTGGGTAGTGAAAGGGTACACTACAAATTGGTATCAGAGCCAAGGTTTCGACACTGAGCCTAGATGGGCCAGTAGAGCGGTCTTTGGACCAAAAATGTGAAGAGAAATTGGGCCTAGAATGGCCAATTTCGGACATTGGTTGCTCCATTGTGTCAAGTTGTTGCTTGAACGCGTTTACAAGCCAGGAGTTTAGCGGTGTGGCGAAAACCATAGCCGGTATGGTCTATGACCATAGGGAGACAGGTTTCTACACCAAGGGTGTTAGAACTGTTGGATCTGTTCGGGAGGGAAAGCAAACCCCTGGAACCGCCAGATCTAAAGAACGTGCACGAGGTTTAAAACCTTTTGATACTGCACAAGAGTTTAAACTCGGGAGGATCATGAGTCGTGAGATCCCTGTGGGATTAACCGCCAACCGTCTGAGTTGATGAAAGTTGCATAGGACTTAAGTCCTCATGGGTAGAGGAGAAGTCCAGGAGAGGCGTCGGGATATTAGAAGTCAAGAGAATCAAGACCTTGTGATTCTAGAAATCCCAAGGAGGGATCATAGCCATGAATCTCGGGTGGACACATGTCAGGAGATTCCGCAGAGTCAGAAATCAGAGAATCGGAGTTCTCGAACGCATAGAGGTCTTGTCACACGAAATCGCGATCTGAGATTTCGTGACAAAATCTAGACCGTTCATTTAGTGGACACATGGAAGAGATCTGCACCATCGGGGAACGTCCCGACAAGGAGTGAGTCCATAGGTGTTGGAAGTTCATCGGGAAATCGGGAACCCCGGTGACAAGTGATTCATACACTTTGAAACTCCGAACCCCGAAACCTCGATGAGAGCTTTGAGTATGGTCACGGGGTAGAGGTCACATGGACCTGACTTAACCGTGAAGGGTTAAAGAAAAAGGTGCATCGGCATATCGGGAATCGAGATATTGAAGATCTTGGAGTCAAAGGTTTTGTACTTGGGAAAATCATGATACGCGATTTACCGATAAGGCCTAGGTGCGTGGGGCCACATCGACTGTCAGGAGGACAGGTGGAAGATTTATAGCAATATGAGAAAGGACTGTTGACAAGTCAACGACTGGGACCCATCAGAGATCCTGTGAGCGTATGAGCATGACATTGAAATCGCCGAAACCCGACGGGGTAGGGTGGAGGTCATATAGTATGGTCCTGTGGACCAGAGGCTGAGCCAAGGGAGTGAGCCAGTATAAAAGCACATCGGGAATCGGAGGATCGGAGGTTGCGAATGCATGTGCATCGCGACGTCACAAATTCCAAAACCCCGATAAGAGGATTGATCACGGTCATGGGAAGTGGTCGTATGGTGAGGCTATAGTCCAGAGGGCTAGCACAGACAGAGTCCATCAAAAATTGGGAAATCAGGGATTCCACTGTCAAGCATTCTGGCACATTTGGATTTGCGAAACCCCGAACCTTGATAAGGGAAAAGGCCTGGGTCACGAGACAATGGTCACATCGGCTAGGGCTTAGCTTGGAGGGCTAAGGCATATCAGAGATCGGAGAATCGGGGATTGCAAAGACATGCGCCTGTTGACAGCGCAAGGGCCGAAACCCCGATAGGAGTAGTCACGAGAGGAAGATGATCATGGTCATGGCGCATGGTCATTTGAGTCAGGAGCTAGGCTCAAGAGGGTTAGCATGTAAAAGGAGTCATCGGAGATTGGGAATCCGAAAGGTCACTAAACCTCGACATCATAAATAGTGAAACTCTGAAACTTGAAGTCCTGAAATAACTGAATTGAAGTTTCGGACACCCGAAAAACACAGAGGCAGACAGAACTCATAAAACTTTGTGAAGTTGAAATATCTTTCGTTCTTGTTCGTATTAATTATGAATGTTGCAGATTGTTCATAAAGTTTAATGGCCTGACAATTTCGAATTCAATTGCACAGTGCATGTGAAGAGTTCAACGAAGGCCAAAACTCCAGATAATTAATGCTAAGTATGGAGTGGGGAAGAATGCAAATTATCCCTGAAATGGAAGACAAACAAGAAGGAAAGGATGTTAACCAGGGAGTCGAAGGATCGAACTCTAATGGGCATGGAAAATATATGGATAAGGAAGGACATATGATGAAAATCATTGAAGGGTTACAAAGAGAGGCCAAGGAACACCGAGATGATAGCTGAAAGCTCATGAAAGTTAGAGATCGGCAAGGGAAATTAAACTTAAAATTCTTACAGAGTCTAGAAAGAATAGAGAAGAAACTTGAGAAAGGAAGAGACTCAAGTACGACAGAGAGTCGCAGAACTCATGGGAGGTGAAGCAGGTCAAGAAGTGGTAGCCGACATCACAGTCACTCCCAAAACTGTTCTGCCAGTAAGACACACAGCAGTTCAATCCCATCACCTACCAGAAAACAACAAAAATTTGGAAGGGAGGAATTGAAAGGAGAGATGAATAAAATTAAACCCCCAACATTTGATGGGGAGCATAAGAAGGAGGAAGATGCTGAGACATGGTTGCTTGGCATGAAGAAATATTTCCAGCTGGAGAATTATTCTGCTCATGTAGAAGGAAGAATTGCAATGTACCAACTGAAAGGAAAGGCATCCATGTGGTGGGATCAGTTTGTGCAGGTGCAACACATCAAGGAGAAAGAGGTTACTTGGAAGGAATTCAAGAGGTATTTCGAGAGGAAATACCTGACTAAAAGATATTATGACAGAAAGATGAAGGAGTTCTTCGAAATCAAGCTAGGAAATATGACCATTGATGAGTATGAACGAAGTTTTCTAGAACTGCTAAAGTACGTTCCATTCATCAAAGACGAGGCTATCAAAATTTAGAGGTATCTGAGTGGACTGCCACCTTCCATCGGTGACAAGATTCAATACGATGATCCTAAGACCATGGAAGAAACCATAAGAAGGGAGAAATGCCTATATGAACAGCAAAGGGA
>JZKD02S0199295.1:85009-104265 GCA_000966675.3 Picea glauca
AGAAAAGTTACGCTGATAGTAACAGAACCCATAGAGAATTCAAAGTGGGTGACCATGTTTTCCTGAAAGTGAAAGCTAGCATGAGTTCCCTGAAATTGGGAAGTTGCGCCAAGTTTCACAGTGAGATTCTGCGGGCCATTTGAGATCCTAGAAAGGATTGGGCCAATTTCATACATGCTTGCATTACCTGCATATATGACTGTACATAATGTGTTTCATGTTTCACTGCTTAAGAAATATGTACTTGATGCTAATCATGTTATCGATTGGACTGTGATTCAGGTGGAACCAGAAGGTGTCCTGCAAGTGCATCCTGTGTGCATATTGGACAGGAAAAACAAGCAGCTCCAAAATCGAGCCATAGAGCTTGTAAAAGTCCAGTGGACTTGGTACGGTCCTGAGGACGCGACCTGGGAGCATGGAGATATTATGCGGGCAGAGTACCCGCATATTTTTGAAAATTTTGAAAGACACGTAGAGGCAGTGTAAGTTGCACTGAGGACAGTGCAAAAATAAGGGGAGGGGGATTGTAGTGTCCACAAGGCCGAGCCTCATTACAAATCATGTTATATGCAAAGAATTGTAAATATGTTCTATAGGCTGGTGAACCAAGTTTTGTATAAGTTGTAGGCTTATGTGTTTTGTTAGGCTAGGGAGCCTAAGTGTTGAAGGCCAGGATCCTGTTGACGTACTTGTATGTATGCAGGTCAATTAATAAAATATAAATACCTCCAGTGCAGACCGACCACGATGAATGAGTGATGGGGGACTGAGCATCCACAGAGTGGGCAAGGGATCAGGGGATGGAAGGTGGGAAAGGGGCTGAGTGATGAGCCTAGGGGATAAGCCTAGGGGGCTTAGGCCTGGAATAATATTTTAATATTATTTCCTAAAAATCCATATGCACGGTATTTTATCCTAAGTCCTCTTGGAAGGACCTGTGATTCCCAAGTGGTGGAAGGAAGGCGTACAGATGGAACACATGCAGTTCCCAGGGTGACACGTGTCAACCCTAGTTCATGCAAATATAAGCCTAAACTGAACCGTGGGTGGAGGCTTCCTCCATTCAGACCCAATCCTTTGAGCATGAAACGGGGTACGACCTCTGCCAGATACACTGATTCATCTCTGAAGCCGTTAAGCCTGTGTTTGAATGAAGAAACCATGTACACCCATGATTTGAACTATGAGTCTGTGTCTGTACTAGGCAAACTGGAAACACATTCCTAAACCAGAATCCCTGTGCTGGACTCGAGTGGAAGCATCCTGTGGTTGTAGGGGAAATGATGAGCTAGCCTGTGTTTGGAGCCTGTCCTGAAATCATCACCGCGAGATCATCCAGTGATTGTTGAACCATTTTTGGAAGCATTTGTCTGTGTTCCTGTGGATTGTTGTGACCATGCAGTACTGGACTGCGTGAGGCTTGTTGGCCTGTGAGCGACTCCTCCAGGTGAGAGAGTGCACAGAGGGAGAAGAGAACTCCTGGAAGGAACCCTGTAGCTGCCATGGAGCCTGGAGAATTCTGGTCCGGCCTGTTCCTGTAACCCAAGGTAAGGGAGACTGGTAGCCGAAGGACTGTCTAGGTGACAGAGAAGGTGCACTCTCCTGGGGTGGAACAGGCATGTGGGGAATGAGGGTCTGTGGGTAGTGAGCGTGGGAGATTCCTGGGAGATCTACTTCGTAGTGGTTGTGTATGTGCTATCTTCCCTGTAACCTCAGCCTAGCCTAGGATTCCTTGCCTTGGGGTGGAACTCAGTCCCAGCTTGGGGGTGACCTACTGTTGAGCTAATGAATAGTGTGGTCTAAGGCTGGGAGGTTCGTGGAAGGCCTGCACTCGTTTGGTGAATTCTACAACCATTAAAAGATAAGTATCTGAATTATGTTTTATCACATTTGGCATGACTGTGTTGTTCATGTATCATGTTTTTCGCTTTGTAAAAGAGTTATTGTTGAATGCTATGGAATTTTTAATTATAGCAGTAACCAGATATGTTTCACTCTGTATTTTAAATGTGTTTAATTCTGTTAAATGCATGTGCTCATAAGGTCTGTACAAATTATGTAATCATTCATGTATAGAATGGTAATTGAGAGGGTTGAAAACCTGGGTAGTGAAAGGGTACACTACAGTGTGGGGGAAACTACTTTTCCGGACCCCCCCCACCGTTAAAGGATGAAAGGTCGGAGGGGTCCGAAATACTCTGAGGACCATTGATCTGGGAGTTGTCAGATGTCGTCGCTAAAACTTGTGCAACCTTTAGTCTCTATGTGACAAAAAGTCTTATCCATTAGAAGAATTGGGATAAAATCATACAATGGGTAGTGCTAAGCTTACCCTTTCCCACTTTTACACCATGGACTTCTTTCCTAAGGTAAAAATATCCAAATTTACTCAAACAAAGGGTATTTTAACAATCCCTTTTCAATTTTTATTGAAATAAAAATCACTAACCTAACTCCTAACCTAATCAACTAACATATTAATCCATCTTAGACTATTTGATTAATTATTACTCTAACCTAGCTAATTTGGCCAAGATTATACTGTTTGACCAAATTTATTCACTAACCTATCAAAATCAATTCAAAAATTTTGATCATGTATGTATAGTATGAGTCAAACCAAATTTATTTTTCATGCGGTTTTATATTTTCTCTTTTATTTTTATTTTTTGTACTTTATTATTTTTATACCCTCTTTTCATTTTTTCTATTTTTATTCTTTTCTTTTTCTTTTTCTTTCTTTTCTTTTCTTTTCTTTTTCTTTTTCTTTTTCTTTTTCTTTTTCTTTTTGTAAATAATTTGCAGAATAAGACATTATTTACAATAAAATATTACTAGAGGAAGGAATTCTAATAACCAGTTGATACTATGAAATATAAGGTTATAACATGAAGTATAAATAGATCTAGTAGGAATGCTCTTATCTTCCATGTTGTTTATATTTCTCTTGTATATTTGGTACCTAGTCATAGCCATGCTCTCAACTGGGGAAAGACTCACTTCTATGAGGAAGATAGGATAGGGTTATTACCTTTAATTTTGAGATTATAAGCAATAAAACACTTTTGGATTTTCTCTTATATATTTATTCATGATTCTCTAGAGATACTTTAGCCAAAACATTCACAACCATATAAGATAATAGGAGTGAATAATGTCTTAAAGAGGGTTTCATATTATCCTATACTCAAAGGTCTATTGATTTACAATTATTTTCAAGTCCATAATAAGATCCCCCCCCCTCAATTTATCATTTTCTCAATGTTATAGTTTAGTTAAGATTATGATGAATACCAATACTCAGATATTTGTATGAAGTCAGTTCCTCCAAGATGTTGTTTTCGCATGAAAAATTATCATAAACGATATTTTTGGAAATAATTATCATAACCTTCATTTTGTCTGTGTTAATAGAATACCCATACTTGACCAGAAACCCTTGATGACTTTTTGTTTTTCCAAGATCATATGGACTCCTCACCATAAAAACAATATCATTGACATAAAGAAGAAGAATGATGACCATAGATGATTTTAAGGATAAAAAATTATCTCAAACTATAGAAACCTTGGAAAATCTTACTAGTACTTAATATTCAAACTATAAAATGTTTGGAAATAGTTTTGTAAAAATATTCAAATTTCTAAGGATTTTATACAATTTTTATAAAATTTGGGTTAGTGCTTAGGTAAAAAAAAATTATTCTATAGAATTTAGGCAAATGATTTTCAAAAAAAATGGTGGGGAATTTGTTTTTGGGAAAAATTATAGAAAAATATCCCATGGGAGATATATATCCCCAAACATTTTCTATGATGATGACTTACCAAAGAGAGTCTAGCTGACACAACTTGCTAATTCTAAGAAATCCTCTAACTTGTCAATGCATAGGCCAAAAAGGGTACCTAGGGAAAGGGGACAACCTTACTTAACTCCTATATTTTAATTAACCTTTTTATGATTAGTTATCAATGTTTCTAAACTTGTAAATAGTATCCTATTACAAACTTACCACAATAACTCTCAAATCGAAAATAAATTTTGTCTCTTCTAACCTATTATAAAGGTTAGTCATATATTATGTGTCAAAATATTTTTTGAAGTCAATGGAACAACATAGGAGATTGTTTTTATTATTATGGCACTCTTCCACAATCATCCTAACAATAATAATGTAATCCATAATTCAATGATAGCTCATAAATATGGCCTAGCCTTTAACTATTTTTCCATGGCTTTATGGCCATGATCTTCTTTTTCAAAATAATTACATATAACTTGGATAAAATGGGGCTAATAATAATGATCCTATAATTGGAGGGATTAAAAATAAGTACAATGAGGCTTTGAGTCCAAGGTTTAGGGAATATTTTCTTGACTGCTAAACTGAAGAGCTTGTGTATGTGAGAGATGATGATATGCCCTCCAATTTTTAATATTTTGTCTTGGTATCCTTCTATGTCCTTAGCTTTCCCTTTTGCAAATCGATGAACCCCAAACTATATGTATTGTATAGGAAAAAAGTCTTCCACTATAGAAATGGTTTGATGTTTTCCATGACATTAGGGGCTTTATAAATCTTTTTAAGGTAGTAATTCGAGTTCCTTGGGGGAACTGTATTGTTTTCTTTAGTTTTACGAGTTATAATTTCCCTCTAGAATTTATTAGGATCCATATTAGATAGGTGAAAAATATTATCCTTCTCTTTATTTATTTATTTTTAAATTAAACTGAACTTATTTATATTAAAAGGAGTTGTGCCAAAGAAAACAATATCAAACAAACTCCACAAAAATGGTTCAAAACCTAGACATATTTCTAAAGCTAAGACAACAAAATTTGGAGCTCTCTTTAGCTTGATTTCTTGATAATTTATACTAATTACATATTCAATAAACTATCCTAATAACCATAGAACATTAAAAAAAAATTACTGGTAAGTGTTGGATTACTAAGAGGGGAGGGTGAATCAATAATGAGAAATTATACCACTCATTAATCCTTTAAACCATAATGTATATTCTTTTTACTTATTCAACCATGTTCATATGTTCATCATCAATATATTACTGTATCATAAACATTAACATTCATCATTACATATTAAACAATAACAAACACATCCACAGAATGCACAATACACCAATATTTACATGGAAACCCAATGCAGGAGAAAACCATAGAATGATTTTGGTATATGTCAAGAAATACATTCAAGGAAGCACTAACTTCCAATTCCCTAGATCCAACTAGAAGGAGGCTCCAACACCCTAGTTTCTCAAGCTCCAACCTAAAGTAAGCACTGTAATATTCCAGATATAAAAAGTATGCAGAACAAAAATAAAATGCTAGAACTGGCAGATGAACAACAATATAACCAGAATAACACCACAATAATACTGAATGATAACATAATAACACCACAATAATACTAAAATGATAACAGAATAACACCAGAAAGATCACTTTGATTACTGAGAGAAATGTTCACAGGCCTCTTCAAGGGGGCAACCTCCAGTCGATTAGATAAAAGATTGAAGCTATGCAAGACTGGCCTCACCCAAAGACTCTCAAAATATTCCATGGATTTCTAGGCTTAACAGTGTATTATCGCAAGTTTGTTAAGAATTACGGAAAGATTGCAACGCCTTTCACTGCTCTCCTAAAAAAGAAATCTTTCACTCGGACTCCATTTGTTGCTCAAGATTTTCAAACCTTGAAGATAGCCATGTGCACCACTCCATTCCTCAGTCTTCCTGATTTCAAAAAAACATTTTTCTTGGAATGTGATGCTTCAGGGAAAGGAATTGGTGTTTTCCTTATGCAAGAGGGTCGGCCTTTGGCCTTTACCAACAAGAAACTATCTGAATGAAATCTAGGCAAATCTATCTATGAAAAGGAAATGTTGGCTATTTTGCATGCCGTTGATTTGTAGCTCCCTTATATATTGGGGAAATGCTTCTAAATTAAGATAGACCATCAAAGCCTAAAGTATTTTTTGGGACAATGCATTTCCTCTCGGGAGCAACAAAAATGGATAACTAATCTATTTGTCTATGATTATGAGATCATTTACAATAAAGGAAAATAAAATGTGGTCGCAGATGCACTTTCCCGCAAATATGAAGATGAAGGATCCCTTCTTTGTCTTTCCTTCTGTTATCTCCTCAAATAAATTGATGAATATTTTTCTTTTTAGGTGATAGATTGTGGTCCAAAATTTTATTTCTAAATTTCTTTAGGTATGTTAGAGAGTCTATTTTCTGTAAATAAACTTTGAAAAAACTTTTGATTTGGTTTTGTCAAGCAAAAGAGAGAATATTAGGTTTCGGTGGTTTAAGCAAGCTTGAAAAGCACTCATTAACCACCGAAAGCCTTCATTCTTGGTAGTTAAGAGGGAAAAGCAAAAGCCCAGTTAACCACCGAAAAGGTTTCTACGTGGAAAAATAAAATCCCATGCTTTCTCATGAGCTAGCTCTTAGTTGGCATAATCATGAAGACATAACCACCGGAACTCGATCAATTTGGTGAGGTAGGATGTTATTATTACATCTTATTGGGATATTGATGCTCTGTTGTCCTTTTTAACCACCATTTATCATTTCATATGAAGGCTCGGCATAACACAGAATTTTAGGAGTTTGATTCTCGGCTAACTGTATTGATTAGTCACATGGATGATCATTACTTCAAGTCCCAAGGGATAGGTTCATAATAACCCCAGTTAATCACCTTTTCAAATCCAAAACTATGTGTAATCCCATGTTTTCATTAACCAACTCATACGCTGAAATCAATCGTCATTGTTGCCAAGTGAAGCTCGAGTTCTGTTGGTGCTCATCAAGCCATCTTTCATTCAATTCGAAGAAAAACTCAAGTTATCAGGTAGTCTTTAGAATCTCTCACTCTTTCAGTTCAATTATATCTCTTACCTACATTTGAAATTCTCAGCTAATATCTAGCATTTACTGTTGATTAAAATCTATTGAAGATTGGGTTTATGCAAATCAAACTCTGAGTCATCCTGTTCTATGTATTTTACCTTGACATACACTCTTAGTTCATCCTAAACTTTAGGTGTTTTGTTTCCCTAGCTCGCAGATTTTTCCTAAATGGTAGGGATAGGTCAACAAACTCATCAGATGTCGAAAGTTGGGCCAACCCTCAGGTCTGAGTTAGAGGGAACATGGTATCTAGAGGCACACCCAGAGGTGGCCAACTTTTTCAAACAGATTGGCGCCTTCTCCTATTGTAAAAAACTTGTAGACTTTCACCAACAGCTTTCTGAAGCATTTGCCTTATCATATGATGGAAGAACAACTACTATTGGCAAGGAGGAATTTGTAGTCTATGAGGCAGCCATTACAGAGCTTACTGGCCTCCCAAAAATGGGTAAATGTTGGTTTAAGACCACTGTGCCTACAAACATTGAGTTTAGATCCTACTTACAGCCTCAGCATAAGGATCTCATATGGAATAAAGACATATCAATGTCCTTTCTTGAGCCTAAATGGCAATCCCCTTTGAAGGAAATCTTTGCATACATCACCTGTGAGGGCAGGTACAACAGGGTTATGTTTTACCACTTCAAGCTATTGAACCATTTCACAGGAAGGTCTCCCATCAAGTTGCCTTTCTACCTGCACAAATCTCTCACAAAAATGGCCAGACAAGTTAAGGCGAAGCCTACCAAAGTGGCTAGCAGGTTGTCACACCAAGGTTTGATTACACTCATTGTTAAAGAGTCCTTGAAGAAGAAACAAGTGGACTGGAAATACTTCTTATTTTGGAATGAGTTCCAAACTAATTTTCAACAGGATGAAAAGGGGAAGAAGTCTGCTGCTAAGAATTCCATCACCCCTAAGAGCAGTCAAAGAAAAAGGAAGGTTATCTCACCTCCAAGAGAGCCGACAGAATCATCGTCTGCTAAAAGAAAAATAACCAAAAGGAAATTACAGTTTGGTAAAGAGGGTGAGTAGACCAAGGACCTTGCTGAAGGAGATAACCCTTTGAACTTACCATACAGTGACTCAGAGCCAGAGTAGGAGTTAGCAGAGACACAAGGTGATGAACAGGCTAAGCAAGTGGCAGAAGATTATCCCAACTTTCCCTCACCAACTCCTCCAGATGAACATAATCAACCATTAGAAAAAGCTTCTTCAAGAAAGCCTAAAGCATCCAAGGCTCAGAAAATCAATAAACTTCTAAAACAAATCTATGAGATGGAAGTTTTAGAAAGAGTCATTAGAAAGGAAAATACAGACTTGACTGAAAGAAATGCAAAAATTTATAACATGAACCAAAGTCTCAAGGAAAAGCATGATAAAATCAAAGACATGAACAGGGTGTTGATAAGAGAGAACATGAAGTTGTGCAGGTAGCTTAGACTTCTGAGGCTAAAGTTAAAAGAATCTCAACCTCCAACACATGATCCAACAGGTTTGGAAACTCTAGTTGAGTTAGCTACAACAATGGTGGATATACCACAATCTTCCACACAACAAGTTAAAGCTCCCATATCTGTACGAGGAAGAGTTGCATCATCAAAGAGGCCTTGAACATTCAGCAAAGCATCAAGGTAATCAATTTTTGCAATTTTGAAGTTTTGGACAAAGCTAAGTTTTCGGTGGTTTAGGCGAATAGGACAACTGTTCATTAACCACCGAAAGAAGAGTTTTCGGTCGTTAATACACCCATAATTCCTCTGTGTTAACCACTGAAAACTGTAACTGGCCAGAGGAAGCTAAATTTTGCACAGATTGAGGTTTTACTAATCCAAATCATTTGAAAACACTTGTAATGGATAGATGTTGAATTATAGAGTTAGATTCAAGATCCATTTTTGGTGTATAAGGATTATAAAAGGTAGCCAAGTTGGTTTTGGTACCTATTTTGGTGGCAACAAATTAGGATTTTTGCACAACTTAGCAAATTCGAATTTTATCTCTTGGAAGAGTCATCAATCAGCTTTGGAAGGCTATTCTGCACTGCACAAGGAATCTACAAGATCTGAAGACCATGAAATATGGAATTGACCTCATTTTGAGGATCATTCCTTATCTTTTGCAAGTTAGTTTTGACTTTCTATTTTTAGCATATCTGATCCATTAATTTAGGATCTAGATATTGTGTTGTAAAAGCTATAAAGTTGAAAACAAAACATGAACTAAGGGTTCAATTTTGAGTTCTACATTCTACTATTTTGTATGAAAGACATTTTCTTTAATATATCAAGCCTGTAAGCTTATTTCATTTGTTATTGTCATACCCTCCTTCATCTTTGTCTATGCATATGAGTGGAATTTGTTCTTTTGTCTATGTTTAATGGTCCTATGGTAATTGTCATCTTACTTTTGATTGTTAAGAAAGAATCATAAGCATCTTTGGCTAGTTTTTTGACCCATCATATATATGGTTTATGTATGTTTTGGTTAATTTATTGGTTTTCTTATCCATCTGTTATACAAACCTACCTGATAAATAGCTCTTGAAGACCTTGTGTTGCATGAATATAGTTAGACTGTCTTGAAGATACAATATAGAGATTAGGATATTCATCTTGATCCAAACCCACACTTATTATTGAGAAAATAGTTTCCAAAAATATTAAGTTACCAGGCATCTCTGACTTACAACCTAGGAGAGTTTCCTAGAGTGATAACACCTTCATTGTACCAGATTGGCTGCAAGTTATTCGCCAGGAATGGCTACAAGATCCCAAAAGTTCGTAGTTGATCCAAAAATTGCAGTCTAGTGCTCCAACTCCCCCTAGGGTACTCTTGGCTCCATGATGAACTTCAATACAAAGTCATTTTGTATTTAATTAAACAATCAAAGCTTAAATCCACGGTACTTTTTGAGCTTCATGCTACACCGACAACGGGGCACTCTGGGTTCACCAAAACCTATGACAGGGTCAAACATTCTTTTTTCTGGGATGGTATGAAACAATACATTCATAATTTTGTCACCAAATGTGATGTGTGTCAATGCAAAAAGGGAGAAACAGTCAAATCTCCGGGCACACTACAACCTCTCCCGATTCCAACTGCTATTTGGAAGGACATCTCTATGGATTTTATTACAGACTTACCCAAATTGGGAAATAAATCAGTCATTATGGTGGTTGTTGATCGCCTTTCCAAGTATGCTCATTTATGTGCTCTTCAACACCCGTTTACAGCATCCACGGTAGCTCAAATTTTCTTGTATCAGGTCTTCAAGCTTCATGGAATGCCACACTCTATTGTTTCTCATCGCGACCCAACTTTCACAAGAAATATTTGGAAAGAATTGTTCAAGCTACAAGGCACCCAATTGCATCTCAGTACAACTTATCATCCCTAGACTGATGGTCAAAAAACATTTGTCAACAAGTGTTTGGAAACATATTTGAGGTGTTTTTCCTCGGAAAATAAAAAATAGTGGGCTCAATGGTTACCCCTAGCTGAATGGTGGTACAATAATTCATACCATACAACTACACGCATGACTCTTTTTGAAGTGGTATATGGACACATACCACCTTCAGTTCTCTCATACTTACCTAATGTCTCGAAGGTTCAGGCAGTTGACAAAACACTTACATTTCGAGAGGCTATTCTCCATACCCTCAAAGAGAATTTGGTCATGGAACAGAATCGCATGAAGAAACAAGCATATCAAGGTAGCTCTGAATGTCAATTTGATGAAGGGGATTAGGTGTTTCTTCACCTGCAACCTTACATGAAGAATTCCCTCAAGGCCGAGCATTGTAAAAAGCTAGCGCCCAAATTTTATGGTCCTTATACAGTTCTCAAGCGTGTGGGATAGGTGGCCTATCAGTTAGCTTTGCCCAGTCCTTCAAAGATGCATCCTATTTTTCATGTTTCCTGCTTAAAGAAGATGATCAGAACTAAATGCCAAATTCAAACCAACCTTCCCGAGTTAACCTAAGAAGGATCCATTTGGATACAACCACAAGCAGTTTTGGACCAACGTGAGTGTCACCTGTGTTAGAGAACCATCAAGGAAGTGTTAATCCAGTGGAAAGATACAAGTCCAACATATGCCACTTGGGAACCAACTATCATTCTGTAGCAATTTCCACATCTCAAGCCTTGAGGACAAGGTTGTTTTTAAGGGGGAGGACATGTCAGGGTCCTAACCCAGACATAGGTAGAACAATATATTCGGATGTAATAAAGGTAAATATTAATAAGGCCATGCAATGAAATAGAATAAGTCGAATGTAAGAATACCTAATAGAATCTTCCACTTCCAGAAGGATCTTCCTCTAGATGCTTCTTTTGATAGACATATTTGGTATAAATAGGAGTCGAGGGTATGAGAACCCTAGCTTGGATATTATTGTAATAGATCTCTTCTCAACCGGAGGTTGCCCCCTTGAAGAGGCCCGTGAACATTTCTCTCATAATCCAAGTGTTATTTTTGTTGTTATTCTTATATCATTTCAGTGTTATTGTGGTGATTATTCT
The DNA here is from genome assembly GCA_000966675.3 of Picea glauca. NCBI lineage: Eukaryota > Viridiplantae > Streptophyta > Pinopsida > Pinales > Pinaceae > Picea > Picea glauca. Next base: position 96,491 of record JZKD02S0199295.1, read on the forward strand.
GGTTATATTGTTGTTATTCTGCCATTTCTAGCATTTTATTTATGTTCTGCATACTTTTTGTATCTGGTATATTACAAAACAGTTTAACCACTGGAAGGATATCATGGATTATTCTAAGAATGGAGTACCAATGTTTAATGGTCATAATGGTTTTAAGTATGATATGTGGAGAAGAAGGGCGAAAGTATTTTTATAGGAATGGGGAAATTATATTTGGCTATCAGTTGTTACAGGATATGATGGTTCAAAAAGGGAAAATACTGCAACCAAGAAGGAAATGAAGAAGAATAACAAAATAGCAATGGATTTCATCTGGGAAGGATTACCTAATACGGTAAGATAAAAGGTTGGCAAATTTTCATCAACCAAATAACTTTGGGATAATTTACATGACATATATTCTTCACCTATCGCAGATTCAGAAAATGCCAAAGAAGATGCATATACAAAACAAGAAGAAAGATGCTCATCATGTAAGATAGATTCAAAGGAGGAAGAGTATGAAGAAGTAGAAGTTGATTACAGAGAAAAATTGATCAGTGTAATTGAATATATAAATAAAGAAAGAGAAGAAAACAATTCATCCAAGAAAGAATTGATGAAGAAAAAGGAAAGTGTTCAAGGTTCCAAAAAAGATCAGAAGGTCATCAAGAATTTAAGATCTTAACTAGAAGAGGGCAAAAGAATTGAAGAAACTCTAGAATATCAAAAGAAATGTTTAGAAGCCAACATAGCAGCAAAAAAGGAAGAAGCATAAAAGAGAGAAAAGATATTGATGGATCATCTCAATGAAAGAACCAATGACTTAAACCAACTTGAGGAAGATCTTGGTCAATAAGAGAGAAGACTGGAAGAAGAAATAATTACTTGAAGAAGCAAAGAGAACATAAGAGGTCATGAAGTGTCAGATAATGAAGAAAGAAGAAGAGGTTGAGAATATTGAAGAAGAATTTGTCACACTAAGAGTCAAAATAGTCAATCTCAACAAGAACGTTCAAGAGACAGAAACATCCACATCAGTTGTAGAGAATGAAGAGAAGCACTCTACGTTGCTAGAAAAGAAGAATGAAGAAAATAGAAAGAGTTATGCAGAAGTACTCAAAGGAAGGAATCATAGTCAACCAGAATCTAAAAAAACTAATAAAGATACATCTTCAAGAAGACCATCCATGTTCAAGCCACAAATAAGCTTCAATCATGATCATGATTAGTTAATGTAGAAATTCAAAAGGACTACACCACAAAGAATATCATTCACTCCCAGGTATGCAAATTTCTTTTATGGTCATTGTTTTTATTGTACTAACTTTGGACATAAGGTTGCAGATTGCAGGGATTATAAAAGAAATTTTCAAGCAAGAAATGCCTATGTGGCCCCATGTAACATTGAATGTTATAAATTTCATAACTATGGAAACATATCTCATGATTGTAGAAGAATGATAGATAATTCCGTGAAATAGAACATTGATATCAGATATAAGAAAGTACAGATAAGAAAATAGGAAGAACAAGTGAACAAAGACTAGGTCCCAGAGATCGCAATGTTGGCAATAAAACGAGATGACGAAAAATCTACAAAGAAAAAAAAGGATGCCAGATATAGAAATGTTTGGAAAATAAATGAAAGAAAAGAAGGACAAGTAAATAAGGAACATGTTCAAGAGATTCTACTTTTAGGTATTGTAGTGAAAGATGATTCCATAGACAGAAAGAAAGAAGTCAGGGCTCAGAGGGATGATGAATCTACCAATAAAGATTATGACGAATACACATCAGAGCATTAATGTTTTTGAGCCATCCGACTTAGAGAATCCAAGGTAATATGAATATTAGACAGGGGGATTCTATGAGATAGTTGTGACAAACCAAAGAACCATCCTTCAAGAAACTTGAAGATTTTGAGAAGGAATATCCAGAGCAGTCAGTTAGGAGAAGTATAGTTTCATAGATTAATCGATACTTCATGATAGTATAGTGATAAATGGGTCACCATTATAGACAATTGTGCAAGTAGAGTCTTGGAAAGTATGGAAAGAGATGGATTTGTAAGAATACTTAGCAGGTTTGGAAAGATATATGAAAGTGGACGAGAGAATGGAATCATAGATTGGTTCAAAGAGTGGTTCAAAGACAAAGGAACACTACCATAATGGATGATAATTACACAGGAAATGGATCAAAAAATGGTAATGGATTCCAAATTGATAGATATTTTTTGGACACATGTAATGCTTACAACAGTTCACATTCAAAATAGATTAATGCTCAGAAACAACAATGACAAAACTCCCTAAGAACTATGGAAATGAAGCACAAACAACAACCTCTACATCAATATGTAATGCAGGTAGTTGGAAAGGTGGCACGATTTCAAGCATCACCAAAGGAATCACATGTATTATAAGTGAAGAGGATTTTCATATGTCTCAAAGGAACATAAGATTTTGGATTATGGTAGCCAAAAGGAAAGGATATATCACTTATTTCCTACACATATTTAGATTGGGAAGGTTGCATTGTTGATTGACAAAGCACCAATGGAGCAACGTTCTACTTGGGTGTGTGTTTAGTATCATGGTTAAGAAAGAAAAAATGATCAATATCGTTATCTACAGTCGAGGTAGAGTATATTGCAACAACATCATGTTGTACACAGTGTTACAGGTGAATCCTCCTGTAGACAAACAGATTCCCTCTTGGTCTCTAGACTCCTAAGGCCAAGACAGAAAAGTGCTTAACATGGAAACTACCATCCTTTTTAGATCTAATTAAGCTAATATATGAAGAGGAAGAAGAGGGATATGTACCTTGTTAACGACGTTTGTCATCGTGAGATCCAAGTTGAGCTCCAATCCTGAGCTCCTCAATAGATCATGTAAAACAAACAAAGATACAAAGAACTTCCTATTCTATTGAGATTATCTCAAACATAGATCTATCCACCGAAGACAAATTCATGTGGAACAAACATAAATTTGAAATAAACTGGCCAAGCATTGATTATTAATGAGAAAAAGTAAAAGGTGCTTACAATCCCTTGATGGAGGTGCAACAGCCTCTTCCAACTCTCCTTGTCCAACCCCTTTGCTCAAGTAATCTACATTGGTTATGTTTTGATAACATCTCACTTATGGGATCATAAGTTTGTTTTAATTCTCAATGTCCACATCTCCTTCTACCATGAGGAGGCCTCCTTATATAGGCTTGGAGAGGCCTAACCACTTGAGAGATATATGGGATAATTTGAGGATTACTCTCCTTCAGTTGTGGATCTTCCCTAATATCATTCCTTGACCCAAGATTCGAACCCAACTACCTTCAGATATTGAGAGGATTGTCCCCTGATTTCCTCCAACAAACCAAATTTCACCCAAAAAAGGGTAGCGCTCCCTCAAAAGGGGCACAAAGCGATGGAACACTCCTCTATAAGGGAGTACAGAGCGCCAACACTCCCTGTCAGTAGGTAGGGGAGTGTTCCCTCCCAAAATTGATGTTTTAGTGGTTTTTTCAGTGGCACAAGGTTTGTACTGTTCTATCAATTGATTTTCCTTCTTCAAAACTAGTATTTGAGGTGTCTTAGTGTCCTTACAATGTCGTTAGAGCGATGACATAGTCAGTATGATGTTTATGACACTTGCAACACTTGAGACCAATATGCGACACTTGCGATATTTGTAATGACGACACTAGTCATCATTGCAATGAGTGATTTTGATGTGTAACAGATTGCCCCCGAAGGTGCGAAGTCAAAAGATGATGATGACTAAAGTACTTTGTAGACTTTTTTGAGAAAGGGTATGGACACAGAGAGGCTAGAAAAATCTACACACAACCATCAAAAAAATATTATGACATGTTTCAAACCCAAGGCAGGCATACCTATGCTTGAGTGATAAAGACTTTTTCAGGTATGGCCACCATAGAATACACTGCAGATCCATAATGATATTGATAAAAGGTATAGCCACCAAAGATACAATGTGGATCTATACTCCTATGACTTGAACTGATCATAGCCACAAAGAATACATAGTGGATCTACGATATGACAAGACATAGCCACGACCAATACAAAGTGGATCTATGTAACAATGTATGTGCCATAGTTCAAGAGAAACTCCATCGCAACCTAGGAAAAGTATGTATAAGAGTGATGAATCAACCCAGGGTCTTCTTACCGATCCCTATGTAGTACAAATCTAACCATGTGAAGAGATGTCCTGATGTCGAACATGGAATAAACCACTTGATTATCGGTCAACGAGGTAAACCGTTAACAAGCACGAGGGAGATCACCATTGATGTCAATGATTCCCAAGGTATTCTAGTACATTCCAACGAATGTGAATGGATGAGCTGAAGTCAAACATATGTGGAATAATCTGATCAGAGGTCAATGATGTAAACCTATTGTCGGATGTGAGGAGGCCTGCCATTGAGGCATGCAGGTCCCAAAGTACTAACTGGTTTCTAAGTCTAGCTCCTGGATAATGTGTTGAAGTCAACAGGAATAGACTCGTCAAAGGAGGGCCTTTATGTATCCCCCATTAATGACACAAAACAGGCATAGAGACGTAATTGGTGGATCAAATGAACATGGACTGATATGACTATTGAAACAGGATATTTGTGATGGCTGACTCTCGAGGCAGATACTTCCCTTGAACACTGAGGCAGAACAACAGAAACATGACATGGACCAAAACTTGATGATGCAGTGGATGCTGTGACTTTCTTCAGGTGACCCAAAGGAGTAAAATAAACTCATAGGATCGTCTCAGTGCAGAGGTTCAGTGGATTAAAATGTGTGCAAATACAAAGTGTCATGTTCAAGGGCAACCGTAAGAGTTACTGGTAGTGTTCTCAAAATCTGCTTGGCTTGCTTCTTTCAATTTTTCCCCCATCCAGATAGACGAGTACCTCTTTTTAATTTAATGATATTGAAGAGGGTAACACATGTGCAATATGACTCACCTTCAGTAAGTCCCTCTTCCTTTGTTTATCGAACCAGAAGAAGTAAGGGTTTGGTCCCACATGGGCCATTCAATGTATGATTGTTTAATGAGTCCAGAGAAGGTAAAGTCAATGGTTTTTCATATTTAGATAGTCTGAAAACAGCTTAAAGATGAATCCAATGTTGTCCTTTTTCATAATGTTAGTCTTGCGAGGCCAAAAAAGAAATAAATTATCACTCGGAAGATGCCCTTTCAAACCTTTTAAAGAGTGGGAAAGGAAGCAATATCACTTGACAATATTTTCATGTTTAGAGAGTCTGAAAAGAGTTTAAAGAAGACTCCAGGGGGTGTTCCTTTTTCCTGTATCCATGTGGGTCCAAAAAAGAGATAAAAGTTTACCCGACGCATTCTCATGTGTTTGAGCTTGAGAACGAACGAAGACTATGCGCATGAAGGGGACAAGATAAAATAAACAAACCCACTTCAAAACCTGCCAATAATGTCAAAACTGCATTCCAGTGGATTAATAGACCTCCAAATATTTCTCAAAAACCCAAAAATAACTATATCATATGTGAAAATGAAATGTATAATAGTAAAAAGGGGTAAAAATGTCATTTACCATTTCATTTATGCAAAGATTTGTAGCAGTGAAGAATTTGTGTTTTGGAGCTGAATCTTGAATTGTTCGGTGTCAGAGCTACGGTAAATCCTTTTCCTTGCCATTTGGACCAGGTTAGCTTTCTTTTTTCTATCTTTCTTTTACATGATTCATATTTTGTTTTCAGGCACTAAACAATTATAAAAAATGATGTCGTGGGTCAACCCAAGCGCTCAACAAGCTCAATGCTCCTCTAAAAATCATGGGTAAGCATTGGGTGGCTTGGAAAACGCTCCTCTTGACCAATAAAAGGTGTGCCAATGATCTGATGTGGTGGCTATGGGGGCACTTCCTTAAAAAACCACAAGAAAAATGCCCAAATAATGGCTCACTCGCGCTCAATATGTGAGGAGGGCGTTTTGAGTTTTTGAACATTTTAAATGGCTAATGCAAGGGCGGATTGATGCCCTGATGTTCATGTGAAGAGGTAATTGTTTGTTTGCAAGAACAAAAAATATATTTTTTTTAAGTTTTTAAAATTGCAAAAAAATAACCGAAATCATGATTTAATGAATTTTGTTGTTCATTGCAAGTGACTTTGGCAACAGGCTTGAGTGGAAATAATGAGAACACGAGCTCAATGATGTGGTCAATCTGCAAAGTCCCCAATTGAGAGTCGCATTGAGGAATCATGGTCTCCTCAAATATTTCAAAATGCAAAATATGAAGAAGGAGATTCTTCTTCTCGAATACATGATCGGGTTGTGGAACGTTGAAGAGCAAGGGTTCTAGATAGGGACGTAGCTTCTGACCATTGAGTTGGAGGATGTATATTTCATAACTGCTCTTTTGAAGAGAGGGATTCCTATAGCTTTATCTGGGAAGAGGGCACTTATTGCTCCCGTGGATGAGTATCTGGCAAACCATTGTGTCGCAGGAGCGAGACTAGTGGGAGGCAGGATTGAAATCAAATATATCAGAGACTTACCTCTTTGATCCATCCTGTTTTCCATGACAAGTATAGTGGGAAGTATGAGCACTCACCTAGTTTCAAGATAATAGGTGGCCTATGGTTTATGGTGTTTAGAGCCAACATTGTTTAACTGGAGCGCAGGGTTTCTTCACCATGTGAAGGAACAAATTACGAGATGCAGAGCAAGTCAGCAGAAGAAGTTCATATATGGTTCATTCTTGGTTTCATTCTTTGTAGATCACATTCCCCAAATGCAACATCAAATTGCGTTAGCAGTGCATCCAGTGGGAGAACCATGTAGGGAACGATGGATAAGCATGTCCCCAAGACTAATTTTGGATTCAAAGTTTAGATTCACTGGTGGTTTCTTCGCTTGGCTGAAACGCCAATTGATTGTGATAGAAAACTTTCCATACGCCAGAGTATATTTCTAGGGAAGCATGGACTTGGTTCTTCCAGTAGGAGAGGATTGGGATGCATTAGGTAAGGAACCAAAAATGATCTTGTCAAGTTTTTTATTTTAAAACCTTATATTGTTTTTTTTGGGTACATAAAAGAGTCTTTAACGGATGTATATGTCGAGCGAATTATATGATAGTAATTTCGACATAAATTATCAATCTAGAGTCGTAATCTTATGATATGTACACAAAGTATATGTAGAGTAAGAGGATTTCTAATCTATGTTAATGATTGAAAATAAACATGTTAAACTACTATCTTTGAATCTAAATCTAAGAAAGAACAAAATATGCAACTAAACTATGAAAGGAAACTATCCTAATGCTACATAAACTTGAGACTAAAACTGAATCTACGAAATCAAATGAGACATAATCTAACTATGAAAGCAAAAACTTAATCTAACTACGAAAGCATGAAATCTAGAATTAATCTATGAAAACATGAAAGTGCGTAAATTGAATCTAATGAAAGTATTTTAAAAACATCTACAACAACACACAACAAAAAGGTAAATGACAAACCACTATGAGAAAGTAAAATCTTGCATTAAAATAATCCAATACATGAAAAATAATGAAAATCACTATCTCAAAACTACAAGACTATGAATCAAAGCTCAATCACTCTATTCTTCTATTCTCTATTCTAGAGAGAGACCTCCTCCCAAATGAGGAGAGAACTCGCTTATTTATACATGAATAAAGATAACAAACTCATAATTACAGATCCACTTTTCTCTCAACCTATCCCTTCAAATCCTCCACAAATATCTTAGATA
>JZKD02S0199295.1:116736-127879 GCA_000966675.3 Picea glauca
TAGCCCACACTGGGTGAACCATGTAAATCTGTGTCTCTCTTGTATTGTGTGTCTTCTGTGTTTTTGTTTCTGCATTTGTTTTATTTTATTGCTCCGCGGTCCTATTTTTCTAACAGAATCTTCCATATTTTCTTGGGGAAGTCCCTGTACCCTATGCGAGCAGCGTGGAGGGTCAATGTTGGCAGAAACAATTTGACGAAAAAAATCTATGGCCAATTAACGACAAAGAAACATCATACACTAATCAAATCTAGGAATCAAACCAAGAAAATAAAACTTCTCTCGATGATCATACTAGTTGGTGATGAAATCCAACATTGCGTGATCAAGTCAATATGGGTCTAGGATATGGTGGAACAGTTACAATGGTGACTTGCTTAACAAACTTTCACCTTGGTGCAAGATTCCATGCAGTAATTGTGGATTTACCCTCAAAGGAGCCTGAGTGAGTTTGACTAATGTCTGTTCCAGGTACAGTGAGACTTCCCTTCACCGTCACCGAGTGTAAGTACCTAAAGATTATGGAAACTAAAGACACTAACTCATAGGCATCCCCTAGGTGGGTACAGTCGACAGTCCGGTTTGAACGTATGAGCAGGATAACAAGTCTGAAATTCCTTGAGAGAACTAAGGACAAGTGGACTAGTAGAACTCCAGAGGACTCTGAACGGATTTAGAGTTCACGAAGAACCAAGACCAAATGACACCAGCTGAACCTCAATAAGAACCCTCAATATATGATCCAACCACTACAAATGGTTGAACCACAGAGGGATAATCTCCGTAACTCTCCTGAATGTGACCTTGTGCATAACCCCTGTGTGAGAGGGGGATCCTAGAAAGCCTATACGACAATTGAATTTGGCTCTCCCTATCTCAGGATGCTAATGTTTGTTTTGAAAAATTTGGAGAGTTGTACTCACAGCCTAATCCAAAGTGCTAATCCTAGTCTAATGTTGGTGGAAGATCCTAAAAACAAAATGTTTTAGATAATTTTTAATTAATGTTCATTTTGCAGTTGTTCTTTACTCAAAAGGTGTATGACAATGAAATTGATGGTATTATGAATTAATTCCCAAAATATGCATAAGAAATGATAAGCAGTCCTTTATTTCAATGAATGCCTATTTAAGGGAAATAGAAAAAGTTGTTTTCACTATCAAACACTAAGATGAAATGTCCTCAATCAATTTAAGGGTAAAGCTAAAAATCTTGTAAAAGTTCTTCTAACATTCAAAAAAAATCATAAAAATATCCTTCTGCTTTGTGTGTGAGTGATTATCAATTTTGATGCAAAACTTCTAATGTCATTCAGATTTTAAGATAAAAAAGGTTCAGACAACCAAAAGAAATTTTTTCACAAACAAAGACACACTCTTGTTATGATTAACAAGCAAGACAAAGATCACAAAATTCACAAAGTGAAACCAAAAAAAATAAAATCAAAAGATTGAAAAAGGTTTGGACAAAGGACCTCAAAGATCAAATGGGATGGTACACAGATCTTTGAAATTCCTCACAAAGGTTTCTACTCAACCAGATAAATGAGAAGAACGCAACAAGACACCTCTAAATCAATAAATAAGAAGAGTGACTTCAAACTAAGGAAATTAAAAGTCAAAATGCCAGACAAGAAGAGATAAATTCTTATAAATAGGGTGTTGAAGGCCAATACCAAGATGAATTGAGAGGATGAAACTCCTCAGCCAAAGCCAAAATGAAGAAACAACTTCAGAAGATGAAAATTCTGGAGAATTCCTCATAGAAATGGATAATGCTCTGGTGTAAGGGGCACCAGAGCATTCCAACACTCTATGTAAGGATAAAGGGGAGTGCTAGCACTCTGAAAACAACAGAGGGGGAGCGCTCTTCTCTCAAAACTCAGAAAAGCACTCAAAATGTTTTTTTTCCAAGAAATCTCAGCAAGTCAGGGTGATCATGATGAGGCAATCAAACAAATCTAAGAATAAAAGACAATATGGAGAAGGTCAATAAAAGGGAAAAGGACCAAAACAATATCTGGGAATGGAAAGAAAAATTAGAGCTTTTACCCGGTGGAGTCGCCAATTTCTGTTACAAGTGAATCCTCCTGCAGACAAGCGGATTCCCTCTTGGTCTCTAGACTCCTAAGGCCAAGACAGAAAAGTGCTTAACATGGACACTACCATCCTTTTTAGATCTAATTAAGCTAATATATGAAGAGGAGAAAGAGGGATATGTACCTTGTTAACAACATTTGTCCTCGTGAGATCCAAGTTGAGCTCCAATCCTGAGCTCCTCGATAGATCCTATAAAACAAACAAAGATAAAAAGAACTTCCTATTCTATTGAGATTAGCTCAAACATAGATCTATCTACTGAAGACAAATTCATGTGGAACAAACATAAATTTGAAAGAAATAGGCCAAGCATTGATTATTAATGAGAACAAGTAAAAGGTGCTTAGAATCCTTTGATGGAGGTGCAATAGCCTCTCTAATCTCTCCTTGTCCAAACCCTTTTCTCAAGTAATCTACACTGATTATTCTTTGATAACATCTCACTTACGGGATCATAAGTTTGGTGTAATTCTCAATCTCCATATCTCCTTCTACCATGAGGAGGCCTCCTTATATAGGCTTGGAGAGGCCTAACCACTTGAGAGATCTTTGGGATAAGTTGAGAATTCCTCTCCTTCAGTTGTGGTTCTCCCCTGAGATCATTCCTTGACCCAAGATTCAAACCCAACTAACTTTAGATATTGAGGGGATTGTCCCCTCATTTCCTCCAACAAACCAAATTCTGCCCAAAAAAGGGTAGCGCTCCCTCAAAAGGGGCATAGAGCACTGGAACACTCTTCTATAAGGGACTACAGAGCACCAATGCTCCCTGTCAGTAAGTAGGGGAGCTCCCTCCCAAAATTGATGTTTTAGTGGATTTTTCAGTGGCACAAGGTTTGTACTCTTCTGTCAATTGATTTTCCTTCTTTAAAACTAGTCTTTGAGGTGTCTTAGTGTCCTTACAATGTCGTTAGAGAGATGACATAGTCAGTATGATGTTTGCGACACTTGCGACCAATATGCGACACTTGTGATATTTGTAATGATGACACTAGTCATCATTGCAATAAGTGATTTTGATGTGTAACACACAGGTTCTATGGATGAAACAAACTTTGACAGATATACAGGTTGAGTATGATGAGCCCATTCCAATCTATTGTGATAATACAAGTGCCATTAGTATCTTAAAGAACCCGGTGATGCAATCCAAGATGAAGAAAATTCCAATCAAGTATCACTTTCTATAGGAACAGGTTGCAGAGAAGAACATCAAAGTTGAATATGTGGGCACAAAATAACAAGTGGCAGACATATTTACAAAATCACTTTGATGGGAAGCCTTTGAGTATGTTCGCCAAAGACTAGGAGTATTTTCTACTCCAAAATGAATTATTTTGAATGATTATCTTATATGTCTTAGATGTACATGAGGAAGCACCATAAATAGGAAAATTTAGGTTAGAAGATTAGTTTCAGGAACAGTTCAATCAGAGGGGAGTATACCTAAGGACAGTTCATTTAGGGGGAGAAACCCCAAATGGAAAGATACCTTTTCCATTGATGACAAAGTGGGAGATATTTATTAGATGCAAGATAGAAATTCTTGGAGAGAGAGCACAGAGGCATGTATACAAGGGGAGTATCCCAAGGAGAGTTCAGTCAATAGGACTAGCCCCAAAGGGAGATACCCTTTTCCATTGATGTCAAAGGGGGAGAGATATAAACATTGATGAGGAGTATAAGAATGAATGTTATCATGACTAAGTGTTTCCATAAATGTTTGTGTTTCCATCAATTCCAAAGGGGGATATTGTCATACATTTGGCTTAGGTTGATGGACAATTGGTATGTATTTCTTGTTTTCATTGATGTCAACCATTGGAGAGTGTTATTGTAGATTGATGTCAACCGTTAGTGATTGATATCAAGCCTTGGAGAAAGTTCAGTAGTGAATTCTGGTAGCACAACGTTTTGGGTAATGGAAGCAAGTTTGTTTCATGTATAATGGTATGAGTTTTAATATATTTGAAGGTAAGACTATTATAGATGGGTAGTGTTATCACAATAAGTTGCCTTGGGTATTTAGCCCTTATTTTTAAGTTTTTTAAGCCTTTAGATTTTTAAATTTTGATTTATTTTCTTAAAGTGTGATCTAGTTAGGTTACCTTGAATAAGTGAAGCCTTAAGTGATGACTCAAGTTTTGACCCTCACATAAATTTTGGCCTAGGTTCATTTCATTGGCTTATGTTTTGACTCACTTCATGACTTGAAACTAATCCTGACTCATCCTACAACCAACTTGACCTGACATGTCACTCCTCTCACTCATACCTTTGTATCCTTTCCATGATGTCCCTTTGTCCTCTTAAAATGGTCAAATCAACTTTTTGAAAGGAATGTGTTGCCAACTCACTATGAGTTTCCATAGCTCACTCATTTTCTTTCATTATTTTTCCTGATTTGTCATAATGGAGATGAGGTAACTTATACCTTGTTTTCATAACCATGGTTTGTTAAAATATGCCTTCGAGGATTTGATTCTTATGATCTTTGTAATCATTTTCAAGTTTTGAATGTTCAAAAATCGGCGCTGCTAAATCTACCAGTTCGGACCAGTTGGTAGTGGATCTATAGGATCGGTTTTTGAGGTGGATTTGGAAGCCAAGATGCTAGTGTTGATCCCATAAAATATTGCAGAGCTCCAAGTTATCATCAATTTTCCAAGTATCACATGGTTTCCCTCCTCTGCATATCAAATTTAGGTAGCAATTATCACATGGAGTTTTGGTAGCGATCCTCTGCAAAATCGCCCCTCCCTTCATACCTCTCTATCATTTTTATCCCACAAAAGAATGCATTCATTATCACTTGTTGCTTATTTATCAGACATCCATTCACCTTTATTTTGAGTGTTGAATTAACCAAGCAACTATTTATTCCTTGTGTGTGCGAGTGCTACCCAAATCGTTGTATTGTCCCCTGCCTCTTCCACTTTTGGCTTGAAGTGTTTTATACATGGATTTCAAAAACCATTTTCAGTGGTTTCCTTCTTCAGATTATTATTCCTCAGCTTTAAGATATGTAAACAGTCAAGGGGAGGGAAATTTGCAACCATTGTTTTCCAAAGCCATCAAGTAGTTTGAGTGAGGGGAGAGTCCTGGAAAAGACAACCATTGTTCACTATCAATCTCCTATTGAAGTCTGACTCCATTTTTTTTCCCACCCTTCACTGCACCATATCTTTTGACCTCTCATCCTGACCTATGGAGACACCTCAGAAGAAGAAATCTCATAAGGGAGGTACTGTGGTCAGAACTGAACCTGCAGACATGCATCTATTTGAGGAAGAGCCTATGGTTAGAGAAATTTTTCAAAGGGTGGGATGCCTTTATTTCTTCCAAAACATGCATAGGGGTCATCGTGAGGTGCTAAGGAAATTTTCCTCACATTTTGATGGCCTAAAGACTAAGGTAGGAGACCTAAATTTTGAGGTATCTGAAACCTCCATTTTAGCAGCCACATGGATTCCTATCACATGAGAGAAATCGTTTAAATCCATGGCTTTGATTGCAGCCTTCTCCAAAGAATTTCTTAATCTAGAGTATCATACTGACAACCTATCCAAAGGGGTATGAAGAAGTCATCTAATTGAAGATTTTGATAAGATGTTGAAGACCATCCAAAGATACATCACATGTGAGGGCAAGTTTAATACACTATACCAATACCATATAAGGCGTCTGCTTCATTTTACTGGTAAGTATGAAATGAACATTCCTTTCTACTTGTTGAGAAGCATAGGGAAAATGTTAGATAGAGTACAATCCAAATCCAAGGTTGTGGATACTAGTATTTTTCATTCTGGGTTGATTAGAATGTTGGTTTCAGAATAATTAAGAAAGAGTAACATTCCATCGCAACAATACATTGTTTCTTCTCACATGAATTTGGACATAGAACCCACTCCTCATTCAAAGATACAAATTCATTTTCTATCCACTATAACTGCTCCAACAGGAGCCAGCAAGAAAGGAAAGAGCAGGGCCCCTACCCAAGACCAAGATATCATCAAATAAGTGGAAGAGAAAGAGAAGGAGGCTTATAATTATACTGAAAGATACCTTTCACCCCCTCCTGCACCAGAAATGGAGGAAGTATCTTCATCTACTAAGGATACAACCAAGAAAGGAAGGAAATTTCACTTCTCTTCATCTCCTTCAACAGTCATCACAAAGGTCAAAAATAATTTGACAAGATAATCAGCTCTCAAGGAGGTTGTTGAAGTACAATCCCTACCAAAGGTTTCTATTCTGAAGAAAAAGAGAGATAAGGGAAAAGGCATTGAGAATCATGTTGAGATGGTAGATGTAGTCCATGTGCAACAGGAAAATGAAGCGATAAAGAATCTTGCTGATACTCTCAACATCACCACTCCACCTAGCAATTAGACCTTCAAAATATTGATTAAAAAGATCAAGGAATCTAGGAAGGATGTGGATCATTTGAAATCAGAAGGCCTATCTCAAAGGATTAATATGAAAGAGCTTATGGATGGTTACATCCACACTCTCTATTTAGCAATATTTTCAACAAGAAGAGCCTAGCCCCTCCATAATAAGCTCAATAAACTTTATAGGAAAAACATGTAAATGTGTTGAACCTAGACATAATAGATCTAGATAAATAATAATACACACATTTGTAGAGAGAATTGGAGAAGGAAGAAGAAGGAGAGAAAGAATGGAAAGAAATCTCTTTAACCATTGTGAATAATGAATAATTTACACATGATATACTCTGTTTAACTCAATGAGTTCGACTTGAGGTGAACCAAGTCATCATAGTGGTGGTCTAGAGTGATCTGGACACACACCAGTAGTTACGGGAGTGAGCTGCCACCTATTCTAGTCTCTCAGGTAGTTACGGGAGTGAACTGCCACCTAGTTGAGTTAACTAGTCAACTAGTCTTCAGTGACCTGACTGAACAAAGAGTAGTGAGGAGTTAAATCATGGAATGAAGGCTAATGCGCCACTCTGGTGATGATACCAAGTCAAGGTCGAATTATCATGGTGATGATCCCGATTTTGCATGGTTATGATCCCAATGCAACATCTAAACTCAACTCAACTAGTCAAACTGAAGTGTCAACTGAAAGAGAATATTCTCTAGGTGGAATATTCTCCCATAAAATATAGGAGACTAGACAATGACTAATTATGACTAATAAACAAATAAAAACCTTAGTAAAAATAAATTATAGGTGTGTGTGAAGTAACTCCAACACCCCCCCTGAACATCACTATGGTGAAAATAAATATTGGGTCCCGACAATGAGGCCATGTTAGGTACCCAATTACAAAATATACACTGAAAGTAAAGTGAGGAAAGAGGGAAAAACTCATGGGAAAAATCCCCCCTCAAGGTACAATGTATGTAAAAAGAAGAACTACAATTGCTAGGCAACTGTGTCCTTCACTCCAAGACAACCTCCCAGAGAATGGAATTTCTGCTCAGTGAAGGTCTTGGTGAAAATGTCTATCATCTGTTCTATTGAAGGACAGAACTATAAGTCGATGATCCCCTTGTGTACTAAGTCTCGGATCTAGTGCATGTGGATCTCTATGTTCTTCAGTCGATAGAAAAAAGATGAGTCTTGCATAAATCCCTGGGGCTACTCCATGTAGATCTCCTCAGATAGATCACTGTGAAGAAATGCATTCTTCATGTCCATCTGATGGACTTCCCATCCCTTGGATACCGCAATGGCAAGTGCCAATCGTATGGAATCCATATTTTCTACTGGAGAAAAGGTCTCATCACAGTCAATACCATGAACCTGTTGAAAGCCTTTGGCGATAAGACTGGCTTTGTATCTGTTCATATGTCCCTCCGTTGTGCTCTTGGTCCTGTAGACCCATATGCATCTGACAAGTTTCCTCCCATAAGGAAGGGGAACCAGATCCCAAGTCTGGTTCTCGAGGAGGGATTTGTACTCCTCCTGCATGGAGGATTCCCAAAAGGGATTTCTAGCAGCCTCACCATAAGACTGTGGATCTGAAGACTAAACCAAGAAAATATGCCTGGAAGGCAATGGTTCAGTGGCAGTGAGTGCAATAGGAGGCTCCTCGAAATCAAATCGATTCCTCCTAGTATTGGCTGGATCACCTACAAGATCCCCTGCATCCTAAGAGTAGTTTGTGCCCACTTGGGCCTCTGCTCTAGCTCTGCAACTGCATCTAGACACTCTGACTCTGCATTTGATTGTACTGACTCTGAATCTGAATCTAAATCCTCTCAGTCCTCTGAATCAGAACTCTCTTCTGAAGAAGAGTTAGCATGTGCATGCTCATCATATCAGATAGGTGTAAGAGTGAAGGTGTCTGCATGCGGCTACTGAGGTACATGCGAGACACTTTCCTCGAATTGGACACTACGCTCAATGATGAGATGATCCGAGGAAATATCAATAAGCCGATATCTATTCACATTATCAGGATATCCAACAAAAATGCACTCAATGCTCTGTGGATCAAGTGCCTTCTTCTTTCCAGAGGGAATCTGAGCCCATGCACATGAACCAAAAATACGAAAGTGGGTCACTTCTGGTTTAAGGCCGCTCCAAGCCTCGTAAGGGGTATTATCCTTGAAAGATCTATGGAGAGATATATTTTGAATGTATTTTGCACAGTTAAGTGGTTCGACCCATAGTCTCTATGGTAGTGACTTTGCATGCAACATGCAAGATGCCATCTCCTTTAGAGGTTGGTTTTTGCACTCAACAACTCTATTTTGCTACAGAGTGTAGGGATATGTATGCTACAACTGAATCCCTACCTCATGGAAAATATTGTGGATTTCATGATTCACATACTCTCCTCCATTATCAGTTCGAAGGACTTTGATCTTCTTTTCGGACTGTGTCTCAACCAAATCTTTAAAATCTTTGAGGTGTTGAAAGACCTTGAATTTTTCCCCGAGAAAGTAGATCCAAGTAAAACGAGAGAAATCATCAACAAAAATGAGAAAAAATGAAATTTTGCTAATCGATGGATGCGGAAAAGTACCCATGAGGTCACTGTGGATCAGATCCAAAGGTGTGGAAGCTCGCTGATACTTTCCTTTGTCGAATTTCTCTTGAGGGTGTTTTCTGATAACACATCTCTCACATACTCCCTTGGAGAACTGAATGTTTGGTAGACCATCAAATAACTTTTTCTTGCTAAGATGTTGCATGTATCTGAAATTCAAATGTCCAAATATTTCGTGCCATATCCTACTACTTTCATCAACATGAGTAAGCAGTAAAGTAGAATCAGGTTCAATGAATTCAGAAAATGTATACAATCTAGACTGATGATTTACCTCACCGGTAGCAACCCTGGAGTTGGTTTGCATGTCATAGATGTCCATAGAATTTGGTGTGAAGATGAATTTCTTTCCGGTGTCAGAATTATTCATCTGATACATAGAGAGAAGGTTGACAAAAATCTTGGGAACATGCAACATGTTCTCGAAGCTTCCGTTGGTGAGTTCAATCCTTCCTTTGCCAGTGACTTTGACAGAAGAGTTGTCCCCCATCAGAATAGGAGGACCTTTTCATGCATCCAAATAATAATATACTACTTCTGAGGCATCCATGTGATGTGATTATCATGAATCTACGATCCAAGCATCGAGAGAGGAGTTGATGGCAATCAAAGCATGTCTATAATTTCCTTTCTTGGAATTCAGATCTTTTGGCTTCTTCTTCTTTGCACCCTCAGGGATGCGATCTCCAGGGTTGTTTTGCTGAAGTATCTGAGACATCATATCTATTTGTTTTTGCATGCATGTAGATTCTGAATGGAATCCTTTGTGACAGTATGTGCATTTATCTCCTTTTCTTCCCTTTTCTCCTTTGGATCCAGAGGCATCGGTGAAGGGTTTTGTGTACCCTTCCTTCTTCGTATGTGCATGAGATTTTTTCTTATCTTTATCTTTATATTTCCGATATTTTTGTCTGCCATCATGCACAGTGAGTGCATGCACCTTTGGGCCTTTGATTGCGCCCATGTTGATGATCTTGGTTTGCTCTTGTGTCAGGAATTCAATAAAGTACTCAAGAGAAGGCATCTTCTAGGTGGCTCCAGAGGTGAATATTACAGTATGGAATGTAGATACGAATACATATAATTTAGTACCAATCTTGGAGAGAATGATGAGAACCATTTGTTTCTCCTCCTTTGATTTGTCAACCCCGCAAGCTTTGAGTTGCGACAGTAAATCCTTGAATTTTGTAAAGAAATATTGGATACTCTCGAAGATTTTTGGATCCAATGTGAGAAGCTCCACCTCCAGAATGTGTCCTCTCATCTCATCATGTTTTCCAAAGATCCCTTCCAATATGGTTCAGGCTTCATTGGGAGTCTTACAGGAAGATATATGAAAAAGGAGATCGAGAGAAATAAGACTGCAAATTGTTCTGAGTGCCTCATCCATGCGATTTAAGTACTTGGATTTTTCTATGGATGATGTTGGTTCTGTATCTGTATTCATGGTTAACCTATACAACCCTATGGATCATATATGTATGTCTATTTTCTCCTTCCATGCAAAATAGTTGTAAGGTGTAAGAATGAATTCTTTTTGGAATTCCATCTTTTCGTTGTCTTCAATCTTTTGTACTTGCAAAACATTTTGGTGTAGCTTTTGCTTAGCAGTCCATCGAATATGATATCATGTAAATGTGTTGAACCTACATAAAATAGATCTAGATAAATAATAATACACACATTTTCAAAGATAATTGGAGAAGGAAGAAGAAGTAGAGAAAGAATGGAAAGAATTCTCATTAACCGTTGTGAATAATGAATAATTTACACATGATATACTCTGTATAACTCAATGAGTTCGACTTGAGGTGAACCAAGTCGTCATATGTTAGGAACCAAACATCAATATAGCATAGAAAAACCTCAAGAAAAGTACTCAACGCCTTGAAAAAAAGATAATATCAGATAATAAGCCTCTTCGAGGGGGCAACCTCGTTTTACCCCACTTAAATGTTCAAGTACAAGATGATTCAAAATGAAAATGTCTCCTTGGTATATATAGGAGACT
>JZKD02S0199295.1:146556-164854 GCA_000966675.3 Picea glauca
GCAAGTGTTTGGAAATGACGATCAGATAGAGGACTTTCTGCAATGCAAGAACAATTTTGAATGTACAAACATAGATGTAGAAAATGAAAACGAGAATGTAAATAATTCTAAATTCAAAACAGATAGCGTGAATAATGTAAATACGGTAGATACAGTCGATTCAGGAAAGATTGGAGATGACGAAATGGATGCCGATATTTTACAATTAAAAAGCAATGTTTTACCTAGAGGTCTTGTCCCGTTAGAAGATCTGTTTGACAACGATGATGTAGCTAAGAAACCAAAAATAGAAGCATATGGGCAAGAAGTAGAAGACTGCAATATAGGAACTGAAGAGAAACCTAAGATGGTTAAAATGTCAAAATCTTTACCCCCAGAACAAAATCTTAAGTACGTCAAGCTATTCAAGGAATATTCAGACGTTTTTGCTTGGAGCTATGAAGATTTGAAAGCCTATGACACCATCATTCTACAACAAAAGATTCCCATAAAGGAAGACCAGAAGCCGTTTAGGCAGAAACTTAGGAGGATAAATCCCAAGTTGCTTCCCTTTATAGAAAAAGAGATTAAGAAAATGTATGATGCCAAGATCATAGTCCCACTGCGCTTCTCTAAGTGGGTTTCTAATTTAGTCCCTACTCGCAAGAAAACTGGCGAAATCCGACTCTGCATAGATTTCAGAAATTTAAACAAAGCATCATTGAAAGATAATTACCCCTTGCCTAAAATGGATCACCTCCTGCAAAGAGTGGTCGGGTCCAGTAGAATTTTTCTGTTAGATGGTTTCGCAGGCTACAACCAAGCCCTAGTTCACCCCAACGATCAGGAAAAAATCACTTTCACCACCCCATGGGGCACTTTCATGTATGTGAAGATGCCTTTTGGTCTGATGAACGCAGGAGCAACTTTCCAGAGGGCGATGGACATCGCCTTCATAGAAGAGTCTGGTAAGTTTATTGCCGTTTACTTAGATGATGTTCCAGTGTTTTCCCAATCTGATGATGAACACCTGTGGTACCTTAGACGAGTTTTCGAAAAGTGTAGAAGGTTCAGGATTTCATTAAATCCCAAGAAGTGTCTTTTTGGGTTAGAAGAGGGTAAACTGTTGGGACATATCATCTCTAAAGAGGGAATCAGAATCGACCCCAGCAGAATTGAGGCCATACTAAAATTAGAACACCCAAGAAACCTCAAAGAACTACAGTCTTTTATAGGGCAAATCAACTTTCTTCGAAGATTCATTTATAATCTAGTCAAGCTCCTCCGAAACATTACAAACATGCTAAAAAAGGACGCAAAAATAAAATGGGATCCTGAGTCCAGGAAATCCTTCGAACAGGTCAAATGAGCTCTCACTAAAGCCCCAGTGTTGATCAGTCCCGATTTCACTAAAGATTTCTATCTTTTCTCTTTCGCTTCTGAACATACTATAGCAGTTGTATTACTGCAGAAGAATAGTGAAGGGTACGAACAACCCATCGCTTTCTTCAGCAAAGCCCTAAGAGATGTTGCCCTGAACTATAATATTATGGAGAAGCAGGCTTTTGCTTTGGTAAAGGCTATAAAGGACTTCAGGGTCTATATTCTTCATTCACATGTCATAGCGTATGTTCCAAATGTGGTAGTGAAAGATATCTTGACACAAGACAACCCTGATGGGAGAAGGGGGAAGTGGATTGCAGTTATTCTAGAATATGACATAGAAATTAAGCCCACAAAACTGATCAAAGGCCAAGGACTTGCTAAACTGATGGCTGAATCTAACTTTCAGGCTCTCAACATTAATTTCCTAGATGTGGCACACGAACAGGGGGAGATGGCGACTCCAAACGTTAAAGAGGTTTTTCTCAACTCTCCATGGTATGTAGACCTTATATTCGTGTTACAAAATTTACAAGCTCCCCCTGGTTTAACTAAAACTAAATCTATATTCGTAAAGTTGAAAGCAATGAAATTTTGTATTCTAGAAGGAGATTTGTATTGGAAAGACCCCGCAGGTATTCTTTTAAATTGCTTACTCAAAGATGAAGCTGACAAAGTGTTGCAGGAGTTTCATTCAGGTGAATGCGATGGCCACTTGAACTGGAAGGTTACAGCCAACAAAATACTCAGAGCAGGATTTTGCTGGCCCACCCTGTTTGCATATGTCCATCAAAAAGTAACAGCATGTCATCAGTGCCAACTGTTTGAGGGTAAAAGGAAACTTCTTCCTTTACCCCTTAAACCAATTTCAATCGAGGCTCCTTTCCAATAATGGGGACTTGACTTCATTGGAGAAATACATCCTCCATCTTCGGGCCAACACAGGTGGATTCTCACTGCCACTGATTATTTTACCAAATGGATCGAGGTTGTACCAAGCAGGCAATCCATTGACGCTGTTATTATTAAATTTCCTGAAAATAATATTTTATCTTGCTTTGGTTGTCCTAGAAAGATCATTACTGACAATGCAGCTGCCTTTTGGTCGAAGAAACTTATTGACTTCTGTAGTCGTTACCACATTGGCTTGGGGCATTCCACAGCCTACTACCCTCAAGGGAATGGGTTGGCGGAATCCTCAAACAAGACTTTGGTAAATATCATCAAGAAAACGTTGCAGGAGAATAAAAAATCATGGCATGATAAGCTGGTATTTGCCTTTTGGGCAGATAGACTCACCACCAAAAGATCAATTGGTATGTCACCATACCAGCAGGTTTATGGTACAGAGGCTGTGTTCCCAACTTCTTTGGGAGTCCCTGTCATGAAGTTACTTCAAGAGATGCAATCTGAACCAAATGACTCCCAGAGACGAATCAATCAGATGATTCATTTGCAACAGACTAGAGAGGATGTGTTCAATAAAACACAACTCATCCAAGAGAACATTAAGAAGATCTTTGACAAACGAACCAAGGAGAATGATTTTGAGCTGGGAGACCTGGTGTTGAGATGGGATGCCAGGAACGAGGAAAAGGGAAAGCATGCGAAATTTGATCATCTATGGACAGGACCTTACATGATCCAAGATTTCATAGGGAACAACGCCTTTTTGTTAAACAATGTCGATGGGTCAGATCTGCCAGGAGCACTTGTGAATGGCAGAATGCTGAAACATTATGTCCCTCCTCAGTAAGATATTTGAAGACATCACTCTCCACTGTACATATCGTTTTAATTTTTAGTCTTTACTTGCATTTTTCTGAGTGAAGGACGATAGTCAGTTTGTTGAAGCCCGAAGAGAAGGCCCTAAGCTGTTGATCACTGTCTTTCAATACTTTCCTTAGGATCAGACCAATGAAGGCTACTAGACAGATTGGTTCAGGATGACATGAAACTGGATTCTTGGCACTTAACAGGGAAAGTACCATCCCCATGTCGAGCCGCCTGTTATCACCCCATAAATGTTTATCTTCTAATATCTTCAATTAAGAAATTATTAACTGCTTGTTAATTGAAGTTATTTTCCTCACCTGTTCTTCCATTCATCATTTTAATTACTAAAAGATCCAGTGAATGTATTACCTCACCTTGTGAAAATATTCTTTGGCATTTCTGGTTATTTCTCAGATTTGATTAAATGCAGACCCCATAGCCCAATGGATGTGTGGTTTGTCTCAATCAACTTTAAAAACCCTTTACAACAAAACCAATAATTCTTTTAACTAGCCTTATATATAAAGTTAAACAAAGCTAAATCATATAGAGAGATCCCTCTCTGAAGCTGGAAGGGCTAGATCCCAGCTTTAAAAGCGGTTGGTTAAGGTTACCTTTGTGGATTTCTTTTCTTTCAACCTCTAGGAAATTTACGAAGTTCTAACAACACCCAAACTCCAAAAATCCAAGACCATATTTTACCCATAAATCTTCCCACCATTTCACGCTTATTTCAATTTATTTTGTGACATTTTTCAAGAGATCCCTCTCTGGTTGGGGGAGGACAGACATCCAATCCAAAGTGGTTCAAGGTTGCCTCGGGATTGATTTTCTGCAGCCCATTTTAGTTCTGAGTGTCAACATTTTTGGCGCCATTGCCGGGGACGGAGGATGAGGTTATCTTCCATGGGATACGACAAAGTTAAGATCTATCTCCTGATGGTGAACAAGGGATAGGCATTCAGTTGGCTGTGATCATTCACCTAGCGACTCCTTGGTTCGTAGACTCTACATGATTTTGTTGGCGACTCCATTGGTCTCAAATGTCAAACTCGTTTGTTGCTCGAATTGCTGCAAGGTTTGCTCCTATAGACTTTGCAAATGTTTATGGCTTTCCAAACATTGTTCCGGACATTAAAATTTGGGGGGATATCCTTCCTAAATTTGGAGAAGATGAAGACAACAATCCTGGTTGACATTTTTTTGAATTCCACAAGCTCGTGGAAGAATTAAATGTACACCATGAACATGTCCTCATGAAATTGTTTATGTTTTCATTGGAAACAGATGCTAGACTCTGGTGTAAATATTTACCCCATTCCAGTATTCCTTCATTGAAATGTTTTCACACACTGTTTCATCAACATTGTAAGAGGATATATTCTGCTGAAATCCTTATTGAAGATTGTTGTCATACAAGTCCTCTTGAGGAGGAGGAAGAAAAAATAGAATTTTCTCAAGTTGATGAAGATGACCAGTATGAGGAAGAGTTGGCTCATAAAGATGCTGGACCTTGTGAACTTACTCAAGAAGAAGATGTAAATCTGTTTTTAAATGGCAACAGTCAGGTATTTAATGGAATTTTACAGCAAGTTAATAAACCTGTTTATGACGATTTCCTTCCAGAAGATCAGATTTTAGACTTTGCTTTGTTTCATGAAAAACATATGGCTGCCATGTTCAATGATTTTAAGCATCATATATCAGAATATACAGTAGTCATGGATGTTTTAAAACCTCAGGACGGTATATTTTTCCAAGACCCTTTTGTTGATCTTTTGGTTTCATTTAATGGAGGAATATGCTATGTCATGAATGTTTGGTCACAAGAATTGATGAAAGGTTTGCAAATCCCTGATCACCAACAGGTCGGATGGGGATTGTCAATTTCTTTTTTCAACCTGCTCGAAGAAAGTGTAAAAAAATTTCAAATGAGAAGACAATTATTGGATTTGGCTTCACTGGCATTTTCATATCATTTGATTCTGGAAATCTTTCAGTAGTTAGAGTAGGGGATGTATATAAATAAGCTTGATTTCAAGTATTAGATTACATCAATGCTTTTCAATATGTTTTTAGTTTAGTTTTGAAACCAGTATGGTATTGACATAAAGTAAATGGATAGCGTTCAGGATTTGATAAGTATGATTTCGGGAATCCAAATGGATGAAATCACTTGGTCTACGGTTCTTAGCACTTTCAAGAAAGCACCATCCCTAGTTGGAGCCAATGTTGTAACAAATATTAAATTCGACTATGTTGCCCAAAGTACAAATCGGTTCTCATTTATTCACATTAACAAGGGGCTGCTGGCATTGGGAATGTCATCAGTGCATTGGGAGCATAGAGGATGCAAAAGAAGTGTCTAGATGAATGGGCTATTGAACCTAAGGTCAAGTGTGTTCTTGTTGAAGGCAGTTCATATAAGACAAGAGTTGATGGCTATATTGAATACATATTATATTGGTTCTATTATGGCCCTGATGACCATAGGAAGGGTGGAACCTCTCGGCCTAGCAGAAGGTGTATTAAACCATCAAAGAAAAAAAAAGTGTTGGACGACCTCATACAAAGAGAGGCTGCGTGTGTCATTTCATTGTGAAATTCTTATATGCTCAGCCATCTGTTGATCTTATCATATACAACCAACGAAAGCATGTTGATAAGACTGGTTGTCCTTGTCATGGACCACTTGATCACAAGGCCATTGGAACACAGTTCATGTATTCTCCCTACATCTTAGAGGAGCTTCGATTACGGATAACATCAATGCTGTATGCAGGATTTTCTGTAGAGAGCATAATGCGAAAGAATATGAAAGCTATTGAGAGACATGGTGGTCCTAGTAATCATGATGATATCCTCTCTCACATATATGTATGGAAATTAGAGAGGGATATTAGACGGTCGACGTATGAACTGGACTCGAATGATGCATTGAGTGTTGAAATATGGGTTGAAAATCATCGAAGCAAGGTATTTTATTACCAAGGTTCATCTGATACTGAGGCCTTCATTTTGGGAATTCAAACAGAGTGGAAACTACAACAAATGATTATTTTTGGAAATAATAATCTAATAGCAATGGATTCAAGTTTTGGGGTCAAAAATTTGAAGTATCCAGTTTATACTCTTCTTGTCTTTGATTCAAACCAAATTGCAATTCCCATAGCATGGGTCATTTCTGTAAGTTTTTCAAGTCACGACGTTGACAAGTGGATGAGATCACTTCATGATAGAATTTGTGCAAAGGATTCCACATGGAGGTTGAACAGCTTTATTGTTGATGACGCAATGAAAAAAACTGCTAAAATTAGGGATGTGTTTCAGTGTTCAACTCTATTATGCCTCTGGCGTGTTCGTCGTGCATGGCATAGGAATGTCATAAAGAAATGTACCAACTCTGAGATGCAGCAGGAGATGTTGAAGTGCCTTGGGCACATTATGTAACGGCCATGGAGGTGGCCTCAGCTCCCACCACTAACTCTTCGGCCACTCAGTTCGGCATGGTAGTGGTAATGGACGACTGGAAGACGGAAGCATTTTCACATCAAAGGAATTATCAACGCTCCACTTGTCGAAATGCTTTGTAATGGTTAGGTGAGCTTCTATAGGCTGCAACAAATGAGCCAGTTGAGGATTCGTAACCACCCTACGTGGCCGCCTAAGGAATGTTTTGGAACATTCATGCGACCCTCCAGGGTTTTTATTGTATAGAGACTGAGGCTAATCTCCAGGTGGATGCTTCGGGATATCACCTCCGAACAACATATTGAATTTCTCTATAGTAAATACGGAATTAATAATGAGTTATTTTGAAGAGAAGCGAATAAAAGTGTAGATGGCGGTTCGTTCATACTAGATACTAAATTCAATGTTGATCTTTATCCTGAAATATATCATAATGTTTTATCTTTTCGAAGGATCTATGCAATTATGGAGAAGACATTTAAGATTTATTTGTACAAGGATGGACTCAGGCCTCTGGTTCACCAAGGTCAGAGAACCAGAATTTATGCTTCAGAGTTTTTCTTTATCGACATAATGGAACAAGGCAACAAGTAGCTCCAAAACAATGTCGTCAAGGTAATCTGCAATGCCGATAAATCTAGCGGTTTTGATGTTCTCAGAGACGTCTCTATGCCCCAAATAATCCTAAAGCCCTGCAAGATGACACCAGACACGCGTCGATACCAACAAATGGGCAGTCCAGCGTCATCAGGGCGGCCATTCTTGGCTTTCTTTGCAGGCCAAATGCATGGGACTCTGAGGCCCCAAATTCTCATGAATTGGGAAAATGAAACAGATCCTTCCATGAAAATCTTTGCGGTGGGCCAGTCACCTCCAATATCACTACAAAACAACATTTTGTACATTCAATACATGAAGATGAGTAAATATTGCCTCCTCCCGAGAGGCTTCGACGTCAATAACTCCCGTTTGGTCGAGGCCATATACTACGACTGCGTCCCCATTGTTATTTCTGGTAACTATGTCTTCCCCTTTGCAGACGTACTGGAGTGGAATAATCTTGCCATTCAGGTTCCTGAGAAAGATGTTCCCCGAGATACATATGAATCAATTTAGTAGAATTTAAAGTCTACCCAGAAACACTTCTTATGGCATGAGAAGCCCGCTAAGTACGACGTCTTCAACATGATCATCCATTCGCTATGGATCCAATACCTTCGAGTTTAATGAAGGCGACTGAAACATACACCTTTGAATCGATTGAATCTTCAGAGGGTGAGCGCCACTAGAGGGAAGAAAAACGATAATGCGAGTCCTGTAGAGTGTGTGAGAGCTGCATTTCCAGGAGGTCCGATGACTGGAGCATCGAAACTAAGAGCAATGGAGAGTCTTCACTCTATTGAGAATACTTCGAGGGGAGTTTTTTGGGACAATAGGTTTTTTCCCATTTAATCACACATTTGATTTGAATATTGTTATTAGAACAATTTTAGAAAAGAAGCTTCGATCGGTGCTGGAGGAATCATCGTCGCTCTCTCAAGTCCAGAATTTGCAGAGTTCCAGAATGCAAATTGTTTTATTTTCTGTTTTATGTGAAGTATTGTGGGTGCCACTGATTGATATAACCGATGGTTCAAGTAACAATAGACGCACTTGGAATTTGCAAATTCCATGAAGAGGAACCGTTTCAAATTCCTAGAACGCTAAGAGTTTTTATTTTTCCTTTTAAAAAAAAAAGACTGATGCAGTTAAAGAAAAAGAGGGGGGGTGCATGAGCGCAACACTGGGAGAAAAATCTATATCAAGAGAGATTCATTGAAATTGTCGAGTTATTGTGTAAGCCTTTATTGGAGTAATAAAAAGATGTTTACTTGCGACTGTGAGATTCATCACGGTCGACTTCTTTCAACATGTTCTTCTTCTTTTCTGCTGTGTTAAATCTGTTCAGATTTCATCATAGATATTCCTTAGTCACAGTTGATATTTTCTTTACCATATCTTTATGTCTTCCTTAATCCATCACAACTGCATTACATTTTTTTTTCTTCTAACCGGTGTGCTTCGTTATACTTTAGTACGACCACTAATATAACGAAAGGATTTGGGTTTTCTGCAAGTGTTTATTGCCTTTCCTCTGCACCATCTATCAACTGTGTAAGACCAATCTGCATTTTCAGATTTCTGCAGGTATCCTTTGCTACGCTGGTCTTTCCTTTTTCTTTCCCCTACCGCATCATAATTTTTCAAAGTGCTAAAAGATAGACTCACTTTGCCTCACTTTCCACAAGTATTTGATCTCTGCTATTGTCTCTTTTCTTCAGTTTTCATTTGACTCCATGCCCAATGGATCATTTCCCTAGTATAACACCCAAACTCCAAAAATCCAAGACCATCTTTTACCCATAAATCTGCCCACCATTTCACGCTTATTTCAATTTATTTTGTGACATTTTTCAAGAGATCTCTCTCGGGTTGGAGGAGGGCAGCCTTCCAATCCAAAGTGGTTCGAGGTTGCCTCGGGATTGATTTGCTGCAGCCCATTTCAGTTCTGAGTGTCAACAACTACAAGCATGGGCATGAGATGCAATCACAATTTAATGCCAAAAAATGTCCTTTTTCATGATCTTTAGTCTACTTGGTGTGAAAAATGGATAAACGTGTACCAAATAGATGTCCTTTCAAATACAATTTATGAGTGTGAAAGAGACAAGTTCACTCGATTTTTTTTTTCTTTTTGAAGACGAGATGGAAAATAGCTTAAATTAAACTCAGTTGGGAGTCCTCTATGTATAAGGAAGCATGTTTATGAGTGAGAAATGAGGCTTAACATAAATTCATGTATTAACTATAAGGGACTCCCAGTCATATGGAAACAATTTATGCATGGGAATCAAATGAAGGAAAGGATATAACTAGGGAACACATGTTTGGTAAGTCTCTACAACTTGATGACGAAACGTCTTATAGCCAATGGAAGGTTATGTGTCTTGACAAATGGGTTCGTACCTAAGGCATATGAGAGACAGTTATAGGACAATGAAAAAGTGCATGGTGGATTGGATACCTATCCTATATGCTGGGTAGTGAAAATTCCTGCCTGTGGTTATGAATGGTCAACATAATGTTGAAATCCGTAAGAATACTTAGCGAAAACTACAAAAACCAACTCAATCCATTTCTTTATTACTCCATTAGGAGAAAAAATGACTGAAAGCTATATAAAGTGGGTAAAAACTGCTATAAATATTAAAAAAACAAAAAAATACTATGTCATTTTGATGTTTCACCCAAATAGTGAAAATTGGACCAAATTACCTCTGATCTTCAACTCGTGATTGCAGGAGCGTCGGGTAAAAAAATCAGAAACCATCTAGATCAGGTAATTCCTCTTCCCTTCCTCTTCCTTTCTAGTGGATTAGATTTTTAAATTAGGTTTCAAAATTTGACTAAATTAGGGTGAAAATTGAGTAATTCGGTGTACGCAAGCTACCATTCATCGGTTCGTGTATACGTGAGGTTATACATGACTTTGTAAGATATATGGTGAGCATACTCATCCTTATACATGACTGTAAATGAAGCAACCCATGTACAAGTCCGTAATTAATGTTTTCTATGGTTGCTAAATCAAAAATTGATTTTTATATGGCAATATGCTGCTATAATGGAGGGAAAGGGAGCACGAGGAGGTAGATGTTGTTGTGGATAGAGATATAGGGGCCCAAAAGGACTTGAAAATATGTGTCTTGTATAAATTTTGGGCACTCAAAGGGATGAGGGAACATGTGAGTTTGCTTGAGATTCTTGTGGATTACTGGGATCCTGACAGTGAGAGCTTAAACCTCGATGGGAAAACATTGAGGATTGAATTTGAGGATATATACTTTTTGACTGGGTTATCTCATCGGGGTGAGGTGGTGAACCTCAAATCCCAGGGAGCTTGGAGTGGTATGAATATAGAGGAGTAAATAGATGCTCACTATGTAGCAGGGCCCCTGAATGTCGGGAGTCAACTCCCCATCCGAGTGATAAACAATATCAGCCTCAAGATTGTTGTCCTCGTGTTGACCAGGATCATAGGATCAAATTTGTTGCACCAAGCATCGAGGCCTCTCATGTTCTATGATGTAGAGTGCTTGAGACCCATAATATATTATTGGTGTACCTCACTATTGGCTAATATGAAGAGCCAGTTGATAGAGTGCAAACAGGGTGGAAAGAGGAACTTCGGGTTTGCCTCTATCTTATGTAGTTTTTTCTTTGAGAGGGTTTCAGGTTTGGGACCTAGAGTCGAGATTATTATGAGGGGACCTCACGATCTATCCATGGCATGGTGGACCAAGGTAATGAGACAACATGGGGGAGGTAGGGTGCCCACACCCTACAACGATGATTTGTTTCACTGGTGGAGGCGATATGTCATGCCTCTTGATGAATACCGCTATGTAGGGATCAACTTCAGAGGGGACCCTGACATGCCACTGCCACCAGGGACCACCTACGGTGACATAGGTATGCAAAATGTTTTTAAATATTTAATATTTTTGTATTTTTGTATAGTGAAACAAATATATTTTTCGATGATGCTTAAGTACTAACTAGACACTTGTGTTATGCAGATGTGGGTCTATAATGGTCGGATAGGCTTCCCCGACATCCTCGAAGGCACCAGGGGGATGAGGTGGTGGGAGGAGAAGCTGAGAGAGTCCTTCAAAATGTGCAGGGAAACCTGTCTCATTTAACTCATAGGACTTTGATGGTTCAGGTAGAGGATCTATCAGAGGCCATGCAGTGGAAAGTGGTTGGTGTGCCCATAACTTGGGTGAGACTCTTTTGACATCTCGCAAATGCTATAGTTTTTTATCATGACACACATCTGGCACCACATGAGTAGATGTTGTGGATCTTGTATTATCAATTGTATATGTTTTTTGAGGGTGTTAGCCCCAATTTTGTACTATAAACATCATATTTTTTGAAATATGTATAAAATAAGGATCTTCGGCTTTACTTATATTACAATGTGTACATTGATGAGATGGTTTTCTTTTCTTTAGTTATGTGAAAAATGCTAATATAAAAAAAAATTACCGTAAGCATCGGATACATAATTATAACTCTTAGGTATGTGATAATAAGTAATAAAATCAAATTGTCATTTTAAAAGACGTACCCATAGGAATTGTTGAAGTAAAGTAGGATCACACACGCCATAACTGTCGTTCAACTGACATACTACTAACTAGGAATCCAGGCAAACCTCTAAAGAGAGAATACCATGTGAGATAGCATCGTGCAAAATGTCTATAACGACGCTATATTTGGATGGATTATTCGTGGATGGCCCTAGGAATTCTCCACCTGAAGACACCAGTAGACCCTTGAGTGAGTAAACCACCCAAATGACGGAAGCCAAATTCTGTGTATGACGAATGGCTTCATCTGTGAATCCTAAGTAGACTGAAGACTTCGTTGACATCTGCTAACCAAGGGAAAACTCAATAGGCAAGTTGAAGATGAAAACAAAGGGAAATGATATATACACTAAATTTCATTAGTATACAAGAAGTTCTGCCCAAGCTTTGGGTTCAAGCGTAATATCTTTTCAAATAGAGACCATTCCTAGGATCAACCAACATATTCCCTTCATAATCTTCTAACTCATAGGCTCCTTTTTCTAAGACACGTCAAACGATATAAGGACCATTCCACATGGGTTTAAACTTTCCTGCCCCAGTGGTTCTTTCACTTGATCATATAAGAGTACCAAGTCACCCTTAATTTACAACCAAGGATAGACAGACTTATTGTATTGGACCTTGACATGTATTTTGTTCACCTCGATAGCCTTAGAGGCATCTCGAAACTACTCATCAAGACTCTCTAGGTGTACAAGGCATCGTTCAAGATCAGAAGTGTTAGGTAGGAGCGCAACTGCCAACTTAAGAGAAGGGATTTTTCATTCAATAGTTAATATCGACTCCACACTGTTGTAACACCCTATTTGCCCTAGTCTGTAAAAAAATAACTATACTGGCCAAGTATTGTGGCAAACTCAGAAATGTGAATGTGTGATGTGAATGGACCTTGTGAAAAAGGTCGATGATTGTAAATAATATTATTAATATATATATTGCAGGATTTCTAAGAGGGGGTGTGCTGAAAGAGAGACCATGATGGCTGAAGAAAGGTGGTGGAAGGAACCTGGAATGGTGGCATTAACTTCCACCAAAACCAATACTGTATTTGGACTTCACTCGCACGGAGAACCAAGAGCGGCTCGTTGGCCAAAAATTGAATGACTCACCAGGTTGGTAGGTAAATGACTCCTCATGAGTAATGAGGGATGGGGTTGAACTATCCATCCATAGAGTCTTCAGACCTGACCACGGCGAGGAATATTGTGCCACACACAACCTCACCGAAAAGAGAAAAGGCGGGAAGAGTGTGCGATGAAGAGGCAGATGCGAGGGAAGGAAAACAAGAGGAAAAGAACTATGGAAAATACAGAGTGAGTGATAGTGGAGAAGAAGGAGAGTAACCTTCATTCTCAGTCACTGGTGAACAAAGACTCAGTCTCGCAACATCGTGGTCTCAACTCAGGGTGGCTAGTGGTAAATCCATTTGGAGTCACTGAGCCTACGGTTGGGTGGAAACGAGCACCTCTCTCAGCAGTTGCATCACCTCTGGTGTTTTTCTGATAAGTCTTATATATTGTATCTTGAAATTTATATGCTAACATGTATGCTCATAGTCTGTGAAATTTATGAATGGTTTGAGTATAAGACTGTCTGTGTGGTGTTTTGATCAGAAATGGTGGTTGCATGCTTTTATTGGAAGGACCACGTATGGTTTATGTTTATAGATAGATTTATATATTTGTATATTGAACTAATTCGGCCTTCAAGCCTGCTTTTAGGAAATCTATGCCCCTATTCATCTCTAGGAATACCCAGAATAGATCTCTCCACAGAGATAACCTCTCTGGAAATCTTACCAAGAACCTGAAAGAGGATTTGGTGGTGCAAGTCTTATCCATCTTGTGCAAGGAAGAATGGTCCTCGTAGATCCCAACATTTTGGCATTTTGGTACTCGGAGTACCCAAGGGGGAGTCCCGTTGCACTCACAAGTCTCAAAACCCCAACTTGCGAAATCCCAAATTATCAGCGTGGGGGTAAATTAAGAGTTTTTGGAGTTTCGGCACCCATAGTATCTAGGTGCAAGTTTTCTTGTACTCGCGAGTCCTGAAACCCCGATTTATGAAATCCCAAAATGGAAACATGTGGTTACGTATCAATCAATGGATGAGATCCTGTCAGAAGATCTGAGGTTAGTCATGACCGTTATATTGGAAGAGGAAACAAGGGCGTTAATGCCTCAACCCCTTTCCTATTTATCTTCGTAAGTAGCGAATAAATTGGGACCGTAGATCCCCAAGGTCTGTGGGAGTATCTAGACCATCCTTTTATAAGGGCATGTGGAGTTCAATAAGCATTTTGGCATTTCGACACTCAGGGAATCAAAGGGAAACAACCCTGGTCATCGTGAGTCGAGAAATCCCGACCACCGAAACCCCGAAATAGTTTAAAGTGTGGACAAGCATCGCACGATGAACAAGATTCTGTCTGAAGATTTGCGGTCAATCACGACCGTTAGATTGGAGGAATAAATGAGGGCATTAAATGCCTCAACCTCTTTCTTTTATCTTTGTGAGTAGCGGAGGAATCGGGACCATATATCCCAAGATCCATGGAAGTTACCTGGACCATCCATTTGTAGAGGACATGTGGTTGTCGGTCGACATTTCGACACCCGGGAGACTAAAGGGAAAGAACCCTTTTCTTTGCAAGCCACGAAATCTCGGTAAATGAAACCCCAAATCGATTTAAGTGTGAAAATTTTTGAGAAAGCTGGGATTTGATCATGACCGTTGATCATCCTAAAAATATGATAACGGTTGATCGTGGGTAAAGGTAGCAGTCGTCCATCGGAGGGACACGTGGCTGTCGGTCGACATTTCGACGTTTAGGCACCCAAGAAACCAAAGGGAAAGAACCCTTGTTTTTGCAAGTCACGAAATCACGGTACCCAAAACCCTGATGCGCTCTATGGTAGAAAAGAGGAGTCCTAAAAGGATCTAGATCGTCCATCGGAGGAGACACGTGGTGAGCAGTCAGATTTCGGGGAAAGCCCTGAAATCGCGTGGACCGTTGGATATGAATTCTCGAGGATCGTTGATCTCCTACATGAATCCCCATATCGGGATTCGAGGATTGGAGTGACAAGAATTTTGAACTCATTGCATCGTGAACTCCTGGTTAACGAAACTCCAAAAAGATATGAACCATTGGATCTAAGACATCGAGAGCTGTTGGATCTCATACAAGAAGTCGAGTATCGGGTTTTGGGGTTTGAAGAGTTGAAAGACTTGACTCTCTTGCATTTCAAACTCTCGATTACCGAAATCCCGATACAGCCAGGACTGTCAGATCAGGGGAGGCTTATAGTCGTTGATCTCCCTTTGGAGGGGAACTTAAGAGATTACAGAGTTTTGGGGATTCGAAAGGGAGAGGAAGAGACATCGCATCATGATTCCCCGAATCGCAAAAATATGGTAAGTGCTTTGTTGATTTAGCGCATGGTCACAGAACAGGGTCACATGGACAAGACCCAAGTGGGGAGCTTGTCACTTGCCAGCCCTTTTGGGGTTCGGCATTTCAGCATTTCGGGGTTTGCAGAGTCGAAATACTCGACTCGCTTATATCACTGAGTCGTGAAATGAGAAAAGACACCTAGTTGTTTGGCCGGTGGTCATAACCGACGATCACATGGAGGTGGAAAAGGGAAGTGCTAGCCTACACTAAGCCCCCATAGGACTTCGGGGATTTTTTCCCTCAAGAAAAGGCGAAAAATATATTATGTCATAGTGGGTGAGTGAAAAATTGGTATCAGAGCATGGTTGCAACACTTGGCCTGCTTGGGCTCAGGTATGAGCTGCGTAAGAAGATATTATTATCTACATTTTTTCTTTGAGGAGAAGGATTGCAGAATGAAACTGTAATTTGGGAATTTCTATAACCCCTCTGATTAAAATGGTAACTACTCTTATAGGAGTAGGGATGCACTTATCATTATCACTGGTAAGATCTAAGTGCGAATGACAGAGGTGGAATAAATTGTGCTATGAAGCTGCATGAGCCAGACAAGGGACATGAACTGCGTTGTCTTGTTTTAGTGTTATGATGGCTACCTACTAAAGCAGGTAGAGTCTCTTGCAATTGAGATGGCTAGTTAGATAAGGATTAAGACCCAAATGATGAACTCCTTCATGATTTGGAAATCTAGTAGGGACTGGTAAGATCCTTAGAAAGTTATGATCATTGTATTATTAAGAGACTAAACCCTGAGCATATAATTCCTCATGAGTGAGAGGACTAGTGAAAATATGTAGGGTCAGATTTACCTAACCTATAATGGTTAGAATTGACAGTAAGGATAACCTGTTTGAGGAGTCCTTTGGGACTATTTCTAATTCCCAAAAAAGTGAACCTTGTTGGTCGTTTCCATAAGGAGAGGGTAACACCGTATGAGTCATGACTATGAGACTAGTCTAGTAAGAAACCTAAAAAGATCAGAAGAGATAGCGGAAGAAATCCTTCAAAAAAGAATTTTGAAGATTCGATGGGATCAAGTGTCAAGATCCATTCAGAAAGAACTGAAATGATTCGAGTCGTTCGATCTCGAAGAAGTAGCGCACTGGTTAGTTGCGAGGAGGTACCGAAATTTCACAAAATCAAAAGGTCTTGGAAGAAGCATTAAGAAATTCATGAAAGGATCATAGCAATTGATCAAGGAGAGAAATTGGACCTTTGATCGTCCAGAGAGAATTTCACAATTTCGGGGATCAAAGGAGTTGAGTTTCTTCACAATAGAAGTCCCAAAGTCGTGAAACGCGAAATAGCGACATAATCAAAACCATTGGTAGGAAAGCCAGGACTTGATCAGGACCTTTGATTTCCAGAGAGATCTAGACGATGGGATCCATATTGTCGGGCCCACGTGGATTAAAAGTTTGGGAAACGGTGGAGAATTGTCCACGGATTCACCGAAATATGGGATCCTAACACGTGTCTGAGAATTGACCCCAGGTTTTGAGAAAAAGGTCATGCAGATGAAAGAGTAAAAAAAAAAACCTTAGTTTCGGGTTTTCAGATTTCGGGAATCTAGGAAACAGATATTTCTTGCAACATGAATTCCAGAATCGTGAAATGCGAAGCGCCTTTTAATTCGAATCGTGGTCACCATCGGTGGTTGCGTGAGGAGAGGGCGTAAGCTAGTATGATGAATAGTGCATGAGTTTAATTCACTGAGGAGCTTCATATTAATAAGATTTATACTCATACCAGTAAGGTATGAATGATATAGAACGTGCAAGTAATGCACATGTATGATGTAAGAGTATAAGTATACTAGAGGCCCAATATGATGGCCCTGATGAGTGAAACGTGAGGCGAGAATTACACTTGCCAAAATTGAATGAATACCATGGATACATGGTTGACTCCGTTCCAAAGAGTCGCAAAGGTTCCATCTTGAATGATAGCTTAAGGGGAATGTAATCCATTCCCCCAGGAAAATCCAATACAATTAAATGAAAGAGTAAATGAGTGAGGATACTTTGATGTCATGATAAGAGGCAAATGTTTATGCCTTTGAAGATCACATGAGAAGGAATGTGAACAATCCTGAGATGACTGATTTAAAAAAACAAAACAAAATGGAAATGTATGTAGGCTATGAAATATACCTACGATGGCTACATGCAGGCTTATGATTATGAAAGTGGTTAAGTACACCATAGATGTAAGTTAACAAAGATGCATGTTTATATTCCTTAAGGGGAATATTTGGTATACCACCAAAAAGGCTAACTTAAGGTTGAGGCCATCACAAGTGGTGATGGATCTACAACAAGGAGGTTGCATGTTGAAGAAGTTCCCGGTGGAGGAACTGTATGAGGTCTATGTTAGAAGAACAGAGTCACAACCCTGATAATTGTTGAAGGTTGGATAATGGGATGCAAGGCCTGTCCATGTATAAGAATCATGGATTACATTTTTAAAGTATCATGTAATGGATAGAAAACTAACAACTGAATATTGACCAATTCTGATAATCGAATGGTAGTGTGTAGGATGCACATGTTCATGATTCATTATGAGCAAACAGTTGCTACTAAAGCATGCTGAAGTATCCTAAGAGTTAGGATGAGCCTAACCCAGGGCTGCTCAGAAAAAGAGCAGTTGTGGAAACCAGTATGGTTGGTAAGAGGCAAGTAAACCCCCTAAGTATGATTGAATGAATAAATGGGTAGTTTTAATTGGTACAGCTTGGTTGAAGCTGTGATTAAGGAGAGATAGTGATACCTTAGAGATAACTTGACTAGGCTGAAAAGCCCCAGGCGATGTAGAAAGAATTGGAAGAAGGGGAGAGCCCTTAATTCTTCCCTTACTGTGCATTACGTTTATATGGGATGAGAAAGCTAGTACATTGATGAATGAAAATTCTTTGAAACCATAATAATGATGGTTGTAATGTTGTGAAAATGATTGAGAACTGTTGTGTTACACTCATGAAAAACATTAAGGATAATGTGATGAAGTGCATACAGATATGCTAGACATGCCT
>JZKD02S0199295.1:176866-200641 GCA_000966675.3 Picea glauca
GCAAACAATCAAGTCTTCAAAACTAGTTCTCTGATACCAACTTGATCTAAAAATGAAGAAGACTTGAAAAACTTGAATAATTATTGCAAGTGAAATGTTATGTGTTTAAAGAAACCGGATCAATTTGCAACACATAATAAAGGATTACTTATGTAAATATACACATAGATAGCAGCATAAAACATTGAACATCAACACATAAACACAACAACTTGATAAAGGAGTTCACCCCACTCCGGTCTACATCTCCTGGTCCATCTTCCACTGGATCATTATTATTAAATTGCTCAAAGTTCTCAAAAACATTCCTTACAATGCTCAAAATGACAAACCAACTGCTCCAATGGCTCCGCAGTGTCCCAAAACCCCTGTCTGGGCTCTTTCGGCACCTCAATCGATCGAAAAATGAAGAAGATAGCCTCCTTGAAGTCTTCCCCTTCAACTTTGTTGTCTCTGGTTCTACAAATCACACCCTTGTTCTCCAAACCTGGCACACACGCTCATTTAAGCGTAAAGAACCCAGTCCCGTGCATAACCACGCACCGGTACAAACCGTAGGATGGTTAAGGAACCTCCAGCCCCTAACAACCTCGGCACTGGGCACATGGCGCATGCGACCATAGGCTGGGCATAAAACTGGTTCAACTGTTTGAAAACCATGCAAACGGATTGTGTAACTCCCGCGCGAATGTATAAACCATTGGTTAACAACCCACGGGTTATGTTTAAAACCCCGCGTCCACAAATATAACCGCGCACCTATATATAAACCACCGGTTACATTACAATACATTCCATTTTGAAAACCCCATGCATGTTTTATAACATATGACTATATGTTATAGTTTGGAACTTTATTTTATGGGTCAGGGATAAGCCCCGGCCCGCCCCCTTTTCTATATAACATAAACATCAATGTTAAATAAATATTTGAAGGCATAGTTAACAAGGATCAAAGGTGGGACTGTTGGTTATCGGAGTGTTATGAAAACGTTGGTGTTGTGGGAGGTCCGGGGGTCGAACCCCGCGGCCTTCATATCATTTTACATAAACATAACCATATAAACCAAACAAAAGGGGGACACGTGGCACCCATGGAGTGGGCCACGTGTCTCTTTATTATTCGCCTCAAACCGGACACGTGTCAACCCTAAATTTGCCGAAAATCATCCAATGAAAATGTGCCATGTCACCCACCTTCCACGTCATCATGATGGTACGTCCCTCCACGTGGCCGTATGAACTATATGGACAGGTACAGTCAGCACCCCAAATTTTTGCCTATTTAGCTTGGCGGACAGATCGTGATATCTCCTCCATACGGACTCCATTTGTGAAAGTAAATATACCGCCGGAATCAGGAAGACGAGACAGACGCAGTGGCACTGTTTTCGTCGCATTCCGAGCACTTTGAAAATTGAGCAAAATTTGATCCCCTGATCAATACACATAGGATAATTGGTTTATCATCATGATCTTCCCATCGAGTGGAAAATAAATAGTGGAAGAGATGGATGACACGACGACAGTCATATCATAAGTCCAATTGCATACTAGTAACAAGTTATAATCAAGAGGCGCATCAACTACCTCAACATCCACCTCTACCATCTTTCCACCTAATTGGAACAGAAAGGCAGGAAGAATACCGTGAGGGCAGAAGGAATGATCATCAAAAGCAGTCAGCATGGTCGGTGATTGAGAGAGAGTCAGAGAGCCGAGATATTTCCAAACTCAAACAGATTAGGGACATCACACATGTAGCATTGCCTTCATCAACAACTACATGTTTGATGGTATACTTTGAGTACCCCAGATGGATTTGGAATGCCACATCATAAGGCAAGTGAGGATTCAAATTTGTGACGTCAAACTTGATAACTTTCAAGCCACTGGGTTCTAGAGCTCCTAACGCAGATAGCAATGCATTCCTCTATGAAGGACACATCTGGAGTACCTCAAAAGCCGACATCACACAAGGGGTTTGACCCAGGTCCTCAACAATAGAGTACTTCTAGGAGGCTCTATCATTTGGATTGTGGGTAGATCACTTGAGTACTCCTTTCATAATATGAGGTAGTGGCTCTAGTTTTTTTATCTATAAATTCATCTCCAAAGGATGTGGATGAGATTCTAGACTATGTATAGCCTCTGAAGAACTATAATATCCAGATCGAGTGTCTACATGAACTTTAGCATCAACCATATTGATACACAAATGGTCACTGTCTTGAGATGGGGGGTTTTGACTCCCACCAACCGCATTTCCATAATTTGAGGATCTCAAGGCCATGAGTTGGTTATGTGGGAAAGGATTCGTCAGCACATTGGGCGGTAGAGATAAGAGCCTTTCATCTTCCACAAGTTTGGGGAATAAATGAGTAAGGTGATCGTCTGTAAAAATATTACAGGGTAATTTCACCTTATGTCTTTCTTTATTTCCCTCTCTAACATTCTTATTCATCTTCTCATTATTACCATTGTCCTTGGGTTTATTTTTATTTTTCCCACCCTTACGATTATTATTACGTCCATTATTCTTATTCCCTCCTAGTTTCTCATTACAATTTGGGTCGGTCGACGATTTCATATAAAGTACATCCACCGAATGAGTGGGATTGGAAGACACAGACAAAGTTGGCCCTCCTGCAGACTGGTTTAGAGAAAAATATTTCAAATGGATTGTCATAGAGTCTGCATATTTTACATTGGTAGAGCCCACAATTCCATCGGCATGGGGTCCGAGATGTTTTCTACGGTCATTGTTTTACCTCGGTGCGTCCAGAAGAATGTGGTATAACATTTGAGACTGATCATATATAAGATATAACTGTTGGGCTTTGAATATCGCTTCTTCCTCAGTGGTAACCCCAGATGTAGAAACATCCTTCGAGATAGGAGGTTGCAAAGACTTAAGGAACCATTATAAAAGAAATGTTGGGGTTATGGAGGTCTTAATCAACCTCTTATGTCTATGGCACTCCTTGATATGATCTGAGGTATGAGCAATTGTGTCCTGGTGTAAATTCGACACAATGTATAGGCCAACATCATAATGAACTGACAATTGGAAGTGGTTAAGGAAGACCAACACCATCTGACTAAGGGTCCCATATGCCCCCCTAGGTAGCTCGATTTACCATTTCACAACAACCCCAATGAGGGTGCGTTGAATAAATCTTAACTTAATGGAATCTTCATTAAGGGAATTCTAGGAGCACCATAGGTGAAAGGTAGTAATGTGATCACCGGGATCCTTGCCATTCTT
This sequence comes from Picea glauca, assembly GCA_000966675.3. NCBI lineage: Eukaryota > Viridiplantae > Streptophyta > Pinopsida > Pinales > Pinaceae > Picea > Picea glauca. The sequence continues at coordinate 180,135 of JZKD02S0199295.1, forward strand.
ACCTTCAAATTTTGGAATGTCCGAAAGAATCTTGGTGGGGAAGGGGGGCCATGTAGGATCATGAAACACAGGGTCATTCATCAACTTAGAAAATTCTGGCAGATTAAGCATGGCCAGAAAAGGGAAACATGGTTGTGGCATCTGTCCCCAATCTCCCTGGAAAGATTGTGCTTGAGGAACTACAACCCATCTAGGTTTCTGGTAAGCACCATGGCCCTGTCCGGGATTGTAAGACCCTCCTCCAGGATGATTCATAAGAGGTTAGTTGGGAATCATTCCAGTAGGAATGTTCTTATGGGGGTTATAAAACTTTCCCCTAGCTGGATTAGATCTGGGTTGGGGGTTTACCAAGGCATGAAACTAACCTCCTTTGTGTGTGAATTCAGAGGATAGAGGTGGATTTGTCATGCCAAGCATATTGGTCAGAATCAATATTGAGGAGGTAAGGGTATAGGACAGAACTTGAGCAGAACCTTGTCCACAAGGTTGGTTGCTCCACCCAGAAGAAAGAGGATTAGACCCGGGTTAAAAGAAGGAATTCCTCCCATATTAGGAGTCATTTGAGGGATTTGAGAACCACCAAACGAAAATGGAGTATAAGAAGGTGTAGTTACCCCAAATCCAATGCTAGCATTAGGGCCAACAACTGGGATGGAGTTTGGAAACTTTAAAGTAAAATTTGGCATACCATAGGAAAAAGGACTAGAAGCCATAGGGATGGACTGAACATTATATCCTGGTGAGTGACCAAGACACCCAAATGGGTTCGAGGCAAGAGATTGAGGATTCACTATAGGAAGGTAAATAGTAATGATAAGTGCCTCCGGTACTACAACCAGTGTGGTTGCAGGAGTTGAAGGAGTTCCATTTACTATAGTAGGTGTGGGAGTTGAAGGAATCCCAATATTTTGAAGACTCAGTTCAATACTCATCCTTGTAGAATCATAATTCTAAATAATGGAGGTGTGTGTACCATGTCAAATAAATCTACACCTTTTATAAGGAAAAGAATTGAAATCCAGGGGCAACTGTAACAGGCGACAGGACCGACGAGAACACTGGTCCGACTCCACGATGACTTAAGACTCAAGATACAAAAAAAAAAATTCCTATGTCCAACTAGTAATCAAAGAGCACACCAAAAATCAAACAGCCAATATGCACACAAACGAGGTAAAGTGGATGAAATGGGCCTCCCTCTCTAAAGAAGATATGTCTCACCCAAGAGGGGCCTGAGACTCCCTGCTAAATATCGAAGGTAGCAGAAATAATTATAAGGGCCTTCGTGGTCTTAACAACTAGTCGGTCAGATCCCCTTGAAGAGGTAATCCTCCATAAAGGTTGTGTGTTGTCTGATCCTTATATGACCTAGGGTACCTATATAATAACCCTTGCAAGTAACCTATGTGGCACCTAAGTCAAGAAACTATGAACCAATGTATAACTGATGCACAGGCGAGCAGTCGTAAGTCAGGTCCACCATATGGGCAGGGTAGCAAATCCCAAAACCTTGAAATTACCACCTATCATGGAGGTAAAGGCACTAGCAAGATCCCCAGATATGAATAGATCCCCAGAAATATCTCTGACACTAAGAAGGTAGTGGGGGGATATCCCTTCAACCAACCTCGTGCGACCTCGTGATTAACTTCAGTGTAAGTGGAGTCTCCTAGTATTCCCGATTATACAATGGATTTCTCCACTCCCTTTGTCAGACACATATGTTTATTTAATGGCTTTGGAGAAGTTTACTCACAAAATCCTATTCCAAGGCACTAAATTCTAAGCTAGTTTGTGCACCCTAGAAAATAAAATAGTGACTAATCAATTTTAAATTATAGTGTTAATTTTAATGGTCGTGCTTACTCAAAAAGGTATGGTAGTGAAACTCATGATGTTATGACTCAACAAGTAAAGTAAATATGAATACAATGCAAAGTCCTAACTTCAATTTTCAATGAATTATATGCTTCTTAAGACAATGCAATTTTCAATTTCAACTCTACAATTCTGAAGTAAAAATGCAATATTTCTTTACATGCACTAAGCTAATGACAAAGACTCAAAAGACCAAAATGCCAAGCAATGCAAGATGCCTCATATTTTTGTATTTTCAATATAAGAAAAATGAAAATGCATGGACTAAACAACAACTTGATATATAAAAACTCTATTATGTATAGAAAGAAACAACTCAAGTAGAATACCAATAAGAAAGACACCCATCCCAATGTACAAGGAAAATCAAAATGAAAAGACGAAGAGAAAGACTCGGCCTAGAAATTCAACTAAAGAGATGTTTCCTATCATCCCACAAACACTTAATAGTCACTACAGAGACCCAAGAAGACTCAAAAATCATCAAAACCTACCCAACAACCACCAAACCCAACAAACAAGACAAATAGGTTGATGTACGCAACTGTTCAAGGAAACATCGCATATGTATGTAGCTTGCAGAAGGACAACATGCTTATATACGCGACAGTCAAGGAAAAAGTCATGTATATGTTTCAAAAACAAATTTAGGCAAGGGAGAAGGTTGAAAAAATCAGACCCAGAGTGAACAAAGGCTATGAAGCAATGATACGACAAGAAATGCAATCGGAACGAGAGAAATCTAAGGAGAAAAACAATCCAAACCCCAAGAAAGAAGATTCAATCCCCAGTATGGTCGCCAATTTTGTTACAAGGAAAATATCTCTATGGCTAGGGGGTAAACCACAACAAATGGAAATGATTGCAGAAATCAAGTCTATTCTCAAGTATGTTATATAAACAAATATGCTAGCAAGAGAAGATAAAAGGCCTACCTCATCCAGACGTTCAATGAAGTCCACCGTTGAGCACTTGACCCAAAGCAATATACATGCAACTAGTCCTCAACAACCAAGAAAAGCAAGCATATGGTGATAATAAATGATGTTAGAACATTCAATAGCATAATCCATTAACACACATAACAAATTCTCCGATGGGATAATAATTCAAATATTTGCAAGATATCAATTGGATGGGAAAAGAGTATTTCTATTAATATATGATCAACAGAAGTGAAAAAGTTATAGAATTTCGTGTCACCATGGTTCGTAACCGAGAAATTAAGTTCCTTCCAGTTGGGCCTCCACCACTTCAATATTCCACCAAAGGAAATCTCATAAAATAGATACAATGAAGTTTTCAATCAATAAGGGAAGAGCTTCAGGGATAAACACTATGTTTAGACTTAAAGGACAAAGGGATGCAGACTCAATATGAAGTGAATAATTTCTCTAGAGTAACTTTGCTCTCAAATTTGAATTCTTTCTCCTTCTTTCCATATTTTGGAACTGGACCATTTATAGCCTTCAAATCGAACCAAAGGGCCTTGTCAGAATGTTTCCAGTATATGGAAAGCCAAGGATCATAGATCTCTTGTCGTGACATGGAAACCCAACACCATTTTTCATTTTTGGGCACAAATCCCAATGTACATGGGTTGTAGTGGTGTAACCTATGTATACACATGATGTATAGTAGTCAAGGTGCGTGCATTTGGAAAACATGTATTTTTTATCTCTCGAATTTGTGAAAAGGGATGAAAAGTCTGCATAGAGAAATGGAAAAAGGCCCTCTGTGCAAGATTGCATAGGGTGAGGCAAATATTGCTATAACAATAGACAATGGAAGAACTGAAAAACTTTTTATCCACATAGATGGTGGAAAAGTTAAAGTTGGAGACGACAATACATATGAGTCCATACAGGGTGTCATGGTTACTGTTATCTCCAAAAATGAACCAGTCAGTTTGTGTCATTTTTTTTGGTGATGGCATGGTCATAAATAAAGTTCCATACAAATTTTCTAGAAATTCAAGTGTCAAAGTATAGGATATAATTTTTTATTTCCTATAATAAATCAATTGTCAAAAGGTATTTTCAAAAAATCGAAGAAAAGCTTTTCAACGACTAGTCTCTGTTTTGAAGATGAAATTAGTTGGTGAAATTTCAAGGTTTCAATGGCTAAATGGCATTTCTAAGAGAAAGTGAGCCTGTGAAAGTGCAGATTTGGGTTTTTTCTCCAGCGCTTTAAAAACCCAAAAGAGGCATGTTGTACATATGTCATGTAATCATGATGGGAATTTAAATGGAGGCAAAGGAACGGTCACACGTTTTCACTATGTCTTAGTGGAATATGATGATGTAATTGGTCATATATTCCGTGTGGAAGATGAAGGACAGTTTGAAGAGTGGTGAATGATCTGATCATTATTACTTCCATACATCAAGTACCATATCTATGTCTACACCAAACCATTGCCATCATTCCCTTTTTCAAATTTCATGACTTTCAAATTCTATATTTGGGTGTTCTTATTATCATTTGACAGCACAAGATCATTTTCACCAGCGCTAGCACCTTCCCCATTAAGAAAATTTCTCTGTGTCCACCTTGTACAGATTAACCTATGATTATTATAGATGGGAAGAAAGAAAGGAGGACCACCTCTGCGAAAGGAATTAGACAACATATCCTATTTGCAGTCACACCCAAAAGTTCATAAATGTTTCTTAGATGTAGGGTGTATTACCTATACTATAGGAAGGTTATCACCAAGTTATAGAAAAGGTGTTTGCTAAATCCTATGATCGAAATAAAGCTACAATGGGCTCTCTAGAATTAATAGTAGACGAGGCTTCCATTGCATCAGCTACTGGTTTACTAAGAACAGGTCAGAACTGGTTCAAGACAACAGTGACCAAGAAATTAGATTTTAGATCATACTTGAAATCATAATTTCAAGGTATAATCTGGAAGAAGAGAATTCCTACTTCATACTTGGAAGATAAATGAAAAACCATGTTTAAATACATTCAGTTGTATGTAACTTCATAGGGAAGATATGGCAAACTCATGTTATATCATTTCATACTTCTAGATCACTTCACAGGGAAATTCCTTCTGAATCTTCCTTCTATTTTCATAGAATCTTAAATAAAATGTGCAACAAGTTAGGGCTAAACCACATAGCATAAAAAATTCCCTATGTCATTTTGGTTTGATTAAAATGATAATCTTGGAGGAATTGAAGAATAGAGAAAGAACCTGACAACACTTTGTCTTTTGGGAAGGTTTTGAGACTCAACCTCAACCTGATAAAGAAATGAAGAAAAAAGGTAGAAAGAATCCAACCCCTCAGAGTAGCTCAAAGAGAAGGAGAGATCTCTCACCCAAACTAGTAGAAGAGGCATGATCTAGCTCAAAGGCCAAGAGAGATAAGAAGAAATTATATTTCACAACGGATACAGAGCAATCTGCAGTAAAGAAGGAAAACATTCTAAATTTGCCATACTTAGATTCAGACTCAGAACCAGAGAAAGACAAAATCTCAGCCAATGAGAACCCAGAGTACTCCATGGAACCTGCAAAATACATTGAAGGTTTTACCACCTTTGAAGAAGGTGAAACATCCAGCAAGAGAAAGTCATATGACTCAAAATTAATTAAGAAATTAAAAAAGAAAATCAAGCAGCACGAAGTTCTTGAAAGAGTTATAAAGGAAAGATATGAAATTTTTCAAATAAAAAATTCTAAGACAGATGTAGATTTCAAGAGATTGGCATAGAAGAGAGTGAAGGAAAAGAAGCAGAAGAAGAAGATTGTAAAAGACAACAATAGGCTTTGGAGAATAGCCAAATATTTAAAAATAAAAAATAAGAACTTGAAAGAAAAGATGGCTACTTTACTCCCTTGCAAATATTATCAGAGACAACTGAGAACTTAGGTGTTGATTGATGAAAACAATAAATTTGATTTTGATCACGAAAGGTTTTCTTTTTGGCCAAAGAAGAGTTTTCACTGGCACAGGAAGCGTATTTACAACCGGTTAGTCGTTGAAAAGTAGAACTTTCACCGACTAACTAGAAAATTTCAAACGGAATAGTCGGTGAAACCGCAAAGAAGAAATTTTGAGAATTTTGGAGCTCAGACAGAGCGAGTTTTGGGTGATTTGAAGTATAAGGTGGCGTCAAAGAATTAATCACCAAAATTTTGAGGGATTTGGTTTCAAGATTTTGCGAAGATATATGAGGTGAATGCTCATATGATCAGCTAAGACTTTACTCATAGTTGGTGAAAGTTTTTAGCTACTAAAGACATGTGTCTTTTCCATTAGAGACATACCAAATGATGAATACCATATATCAAAGACAAACTTTGAAGACAATTTGATCCATAGGAACTGGATCTTTAGTTATCTTATTGTATTCAGTTTATACTCTGTTTTCTATATTTAGAAATCTAGATCTAGTTTTTTAGTATCTGAGACTTGTTGTAAAGGCTATAAATTCCTATATTTTAAACATATTAAAGGTTCTATTTTGGATACAAGGGCCTTATGCTATTGTAAATTTTTTTCATATATATATACAATCACAGTCTTCTTTCACTTTTGATGTCAGACCTTCATCCATTACCCTTTTTTCTGTACTCTTATTCAAGTTGTCTTAACTGCTAATGAATGTCATCTCATTAGTCAGTTCATATCTTTATTAATATTTATTTGTATTGTTTATTAAACCCATCATTGTGTATCTGGTTTATAAGAATTGATTTCTTCGCCCACAGTCAAAGCTATTTGTTTGATCATTAATCTTTGAAATCAATGTCATATTTGATTGTATATTGTTGATTATCCTAATGTCAAACCATTAAGTTTGAGTTATCCCATTTATCCACACATACATAAACAATTTTACTTTAAGTTACCAAGCATCTTTGACTTACAACCTCAAAGAGTTTCTTGGAGAGATAACAAATTGGCGTTGTTTCCAGGGAAGAGATTGAAGCTCAGCTATCCTGGGAGACGACACAGAGCTGATCCTTAATGATAGACAAGTATTAGACATTATATTGGTTGTAATCATCTATCTGGCGACTCCACACGTTCATCCTGGCTCCAAATAAAATCAGTACCAGGGCGAATCCACAAGAATCACCTGTCACACCAGTGCCCAACCTAGAATTGATTCTCAAAAGAGGAAGATCATTTCAAAGTTAGATTTTAAAATCAGGTACTAAAGGTAACCTTATTTCTCATTCTAAGGAATGAGAAGTACAAAAAATTGATTCTTCTTCCTCTAATATTATCAGTGGAAAATCAACTATAACAGCTGCAGAAAGATTATTTGTTGAAAATGTTTTTTTAGAGCAACAAATTGTTTTTTGTCAAGAAGAGAATGTCAATATAGAAGAAGTAATAGGATAAACTTTGTCTGAAGAATCATCTAATACTTTAGAAGTAAGTCACAACTCTTCATCTCTTGAGTCTTTTCACTCACAATAGGAAGAAGACCATACACATATTCACACTAGCCTTCTTGTTGTAGAACACATTCTTCATGAACTGTCTACTAAAGGTGAAGGAAACTTGGCTGAACAACTGGCAAATTTATATATAGCATCATATCAAACTTCTTTCCCATTAGGGAGTTCACCCCTTTTTCAATTAAATCCCCCTATTGTTGAAGAATCTGACAAAATTCTATCACCTCCCTCACCAATAGTCATCATGGTTGCACCTCCTCCATTGACCAAAATGCAAGGAATTCTAGCTGCTAGATATGCACCTCTTGTGTTGCCAAACCAACCTACAACCATTCCCATTGGTAACTACCAGAAGTATATGCCAAAATTTACCAGAGAAGGAGATGTAACTGTAGAGGAACATATAGAAGCCTTCTATAGCTATGTTGAGAACCTAAACATACAAGATGTTGATGTCTGGACTCGAGTTTTTGTCCAAAGCTTAGATGGGCATGTTAGGAAGTGGTTCAAAGAACTTCCTGCTAGATCTATAGATGGAATAGAAGAGCTAGATGATGTCTTTTTGAAGCATTGGGGAGATAGGAGATATTTTCTGTACTATATCACAGAATTTGGAAACCTTAAGAAAGAAAATGGTGAATCTGTATCTGATTTCACTAAGAGATTCAATAGAGTGTTTACTAAAATCCCTACAAAAGTCAAACCTACAGAGACCTCTGCCCAAATCACTTATGCCAACTCATTTGACTCTGAATTTTGTTTTCTACTAAGAGAAAGAAGGTCTGCTACACTTTTCTTTAATGCAAGATGATTCTCTAGAAGTTGAATCAAATATCTTAGCTTCTCATAAGTTGAAGGGAAATGTTGATCTAAAAAGGCAAAAAGAAGAAGCATCTTCTTCACCAATTCCAAATCCTAAGATAGACAAATTGGCTAAGATGCTAGAATCATTAACCTCATAAATGTCCAAGCTAAAAATTGAAAATAAACATCCAGCCAAAGGGAAAGGTTCTTATGAATACCCTCACAGAAATCCAAATCAGAATCCAAATACTTTCAGGAGGAATAATAAAAAAACACAGATCTTGAGAAGAGAAAGAAATCCTATAGAAGATCAGAGGGTAAAATATCCTCTCCAAAAAACTGTGATGGATGACGATGAAGATGATTGTCAAGAAGAAGAAGAAGATAATATTCATTGTGTTGGAGATGATGCAGGGAAATCTTATTTGACACAACATGATTATGAAGAGGCATTAATGACTGAACAAATAAATGAGAATTTTGTTGATAATGGTGTTTTCCAAACTGATGATTGGAACAAATACAATTTAAGATCTAAGTCAAATACTGCCAAGCAGAGTGCATTGGCTCCTCCTTCAAATAAAACTTCTACCCCTACCAAGAAACAAACTCAAAAAGATCAGGTTCTTGATTACCAACCAATTACTTAGAAAACCCCTTCAAAGGAGAATACACCAACTCCTCCTCCCAAGAAGATTGTTGCCCCTTCCAAGCGAAAAATTCAAAAGGGGAAAATTTCTCATGATCAACAGATTTCTTTAAAATCCCCTTCAGCTGAGGTAAAATTTTCTGACAAGGCCTCTTATTCTTTTAATTTTGAAGCCAAAATAAAGAAAATCAATATTCCCATCCCTTTGGTTGAGTTAATGAAAAATGAATCATTTAAAAAAGATATCATCAAGACTATTGATCCCAAATCCATATCCCCCTCTGTTGATATTCTTAATATATATGATGACAAGCCCACCATTGTCTTAGGTCAAATGATAGAAGATAGAGATGAAAGTTGTACACCTTTTTATATTTCTCTGAATATACATGACAAAACATTGCATAACTGCCTGCTAGACTCTGGAGCCTCTCGCAGTCTAATGCCAAAGAAATTTATGGATGAATTTGGATTAGATATTACTAAAAGTTACCATGATCATTTCACATTTGACTCTAGAAAATTTAAATGTCTTGGGATGATCAAAGACTTGGCAGTAACTTTAACTCAAGCACCTATGAAAACTATGCTCATGGATATAGTTGTAGCAGACATTCCACCCAAATTTGGATGTTTGTTATCAGGATCATGGATGAAGAAATTAGGAGGAACTCTTCAAATGGACCTTTCATATCCTACTATCCCTGTTTTTGGAGGAGTAAACAAGAGACTTTAAAAAGAGTCGCAACTTTCCTACATTATTAGTGATGAACAAAATCTAGCCAACCATCCTATTTACTCAGTTGAAATGGGTATGGGATCTTGCATCTTATAGTTTGATGATTCGCTGTCAGATTCATTGTTGCTTAATAAGCGTGCAGTTCAGTCCACAGAAGTAGCAGAAGATGATCTATGGAGTATGATTTTTGGTGGGGCATGTACTAAAGAGATTGCGGGAGCAGGGGTTGTATTGATTTCACCATCTAAAGAAGCTACACATTTGTCTTTCAAACTTGATTTCCAAGTCACAAATAACATTTTGGAATACGAAGCTTTGCTCTTAGGTTTGAATGCTGCAAGATAAATGAAGATCAAGAGGCTGCAAGTATACGGAGATGCTGTTTTAATCATCCAACAGGTAAATAAGTCTTTCCAAGCCAAACATGTGAGATTGAAAGATTACAGAGATGAGGTAATAAATGTGATGTCTACGTTCACTGAATTCAAGATCTCATATATTCCTAGTGCCATGAATTAGTTGGTTAATTCATTGGTTGTTTCAGCTAGTACTTTCATACCTTCTTTGCCCCCAAAGTTGAATTATGAAATTCAGGTAAAGTATAGGCCTTCTTTACCCGATAATGTTAAATTATGGAAAGTATTCGAAGATGATGCAGAACTAAATAGATTTCTAGGATTGATGGATGATTTTTCAGATTTACAAATTGATCAAGATAATGAGCATGGTGAAGAAGCACAAAGGCCTAAATTCAGAAATAAAATTGGAGCCCATGAAATTGTGCATCTCTCTACCAACCGTATCCCCAAAGATTTGGTTCCTTTAGAGAGTCTTTTTTATCATAATGATGTTTCCATTAAACTAGAAAATAAGGAGGAATATTATGATGTTTTTCAATTTAATGTAGCAAATGAAAAAAACCCCAAATATGTAAATCTAGATTCTCATTTGACTAATAAACAGAAATTTGAATATGGGGAGTTATTAAAGGAATTTTCTGATATATTTGCATGGAAGTATAGTGATTTGAAGACATTCAATACAGAGATCATACAACATAAAATTCCTTTGAACAAAGACACAAAACCTTTCAGACAGAAACTCAGATCATTCAGTCCGATGTTGTTGCCCATTATGGAGAAGGAAATCAAAAAAATGTTGGATGCCAAGATCATCATCCCTCTTAGACAATATGACTGGATTTCCAACCTTGTTCCTATTACAAAGAAAAATGTTGAGATTATACTCTTTGTAGACTTCAGGAACTTAAACAAATGTTCTAGAAAAGATAATTATCCATTGCCCAAGATGGAACATATTCTGCAAAAAGTTTATGGAGCTAGTGTTATGTCATTTATTGAAGGATTCTTGGGGTATAATCAAATTGAAGTCTATCCAGATGATAAAGAGAAAAAAATCTTCACCACACCATGGGGTACATTCATGTACGAAAAAATGCCATTTGGATTGATGAATGCGGGAGCTACATTCCATAGGGAAATGGACATTGCATTTGTGGGGGAAAAAGACAAATTTATCTTGATTTATCTTGATGATATCACAATTTTTTCGTACAACCATGAAGATCACTTGCAACATCTAAGAAATACTTTCTTAAAATTTAGAAGGTATGGTATTTCCCTTAATCCAAAGAAGTCCCATTTTTCACTTAGAGAAGGGAAATTACTTGGACATATTGTTTCAGCAGATGGAGTAAAGATAGATCCAAAGAGAGTATAAGAAATTCAAAAGTTATCTCTCCCTAGATCAAAGAAGGAAATTCAATCTTTTCTTGGAAAAATTAATTTTATCAAAAGATTTATAGCAAACTTTGCAAAGCTTACAAAACACATCACTTGTATGCTAAGAAAAAATTATGAAGTTAAGTGGACTGAAGAAGCTAAGTATTCTTTTAATTCTATTAAAGAATCCATTATTGCAGCTCCTATTCTAATCAGACCAAATTTTGATGAGTTTTACATATTTTCTTTTTCTTCTAAAGATACAATTGCAGTTGTACTATTGCAGAAGAATGAGCATGATTAGGAGCAGCCAATTTCTTTCTTCAATAAAGTGTTAAGAGAGCATGAAATAAAGTATGAACCTCTTGAAAAACAGGCTTATGCACTCATCAAGTCACTTAAAGCCTTCAGAATTTACATTCTACAAGCTAAGGTAATAGCTTATGTACCTTCAAGTTCTGTCAAAGATATTCTTATGCAGCCTGATATAGATGGCAAGAGAAGTAAGTGGATAGAAAAGTTAATTGAATTTGACATTGAGATCAAGCCAATAAATCTTGTCAAGGTTCAAGGACTTGCCAAACTCCTAGTAGAAGATACTCGTAAAATGATTGAGATGAATTTTGTTGACATAATTGCAGAAACTTCTCTAATTTTAGCAGATAAAAGCAGTGATGATTTACAGGTATCTACCCATTTGGTTGACTATGAGTGGTACAGTTAGATCATATATTTTCTGTAGAATTTGACAGCCCCTGCAAACTTGACAATGACACAGCTAAGAGCTCGCAAAATCAAATCCATTAAATTTTGTATCAATGATAAAATATCATTTTGGAGAGATTCACCAGGGATACTTTTGATATGTTTAAACAAGGAAGAATCATTTCAAACCAGGATAGCGTTACATAGATGTGAATGTGGAAGTCATCATTATTGGAAGACCATTGCTTACAAAATTTTGAGCGGAGGCTACTATTGGTGTTGTTTATTTATCGATGTGCATAACTTTGTGAAGAAATGTGACAAATGCCAGAGATTTGCAGGTAAGCATCAATTAAGTCTCCTCCCTTAAAACATGTTGTTGTCACTTGACCCTTCCAACAATGGGGTTTAGATTTCACAGGTGAAATTCATCCACCTTCTAGCAATAAACATAGATGGATCCTTGTTGCTACTGATTATTTTACTAAATGGATTGAGGCTATTCCCAGTAGGAATGTCAATCATACTGTCATCATAAATTTCTTACAAGATCATATATTTTCAAGATTTGGCTATCCCAAGAGATTGGTTACAGACAATGTTGTTTCCTTCAATCATAAAACCTTGATGAAATTGTGTGAGGATATGGGAATCTAGTTGGTACATTCCACTTCTTATTATCCATAGGGAAATGGTTTGACTGAGTCATCAAATAAAATTTTGGTAAGGATAACTAAAAATCTTCTTGAACAAAATACAAAGGCTTGGGATTCAAAATTAAATTTTTCTTTATGGGCTGATAGAGTGACAGATAAAAAATCAATTGGCACATCACCATTTAAGTTGGTATATGACACTGAGGCTATTTTTCCTATCCAACTTTCATTGCCAGTTGAAAATTTTCTTCAAGAGTTAGATTTTGAACCAAATGACCTTACCAAAAGGATTTTAAATTTGATAGAATTGTAGTAGATCAGGGAACAACTTTTGGAAAAGACAAAGGCACATCATAAGAGAATGAAAGAAGGTTTTGACAGGAAAATAAAACCAGACAATTTCAAAGCAAGAGATTCGGTTTTGAAATGGGATGCAACAAGGCAGGATAAGGGCAAGCATGGAAAATTTGATGCTCTCTGAACATGGCCTTTCATCATATCAGAAGTACAATAGAACAACACCTTCGGTATTCAAAATATTGCAGGTGAAGAGGTATTAGGTGGCCCATTCAATGGGCATTTTATCAAAATCTATTTTTCGTAAGGTTTTCTTAAACCTTGTCCTATTTTTGTAAATAGTTATTTCAGTTTTGCAATTTTGATTTTGTGTGTTAAATAACTCCATGCCCAATGGAACACTTAGTTCAGTGTTTTCAGTCATAAGTGATAGAAAAGGCCACTGAGTCAAATAAAGGTTCTTGGAAACCTTTCAGGGAGGTCTCCATCCCAGTTGGAGCCAGATGTTATCTCCAAAAATGAACCAGTCAGTTTGTTTCATTTTTTTTTGGTGATGGCGTGGTCATAAATAAAGTTCCATGCAATTTTTCTAGAAGTTCAAGTGTCAAAGTATAGTATATAATTTGTTATTTTCTATAACAAATCGATTGTCAAAAGGTATTTTCAAAAAATCGAAAGAAAATATTTTCAATGGCTAATCTCTGTTTTGAAGCTGAAGTTAGCTCGTGAAAGTTCAATGGTTTCAATGACTAAATGGCATTTTCAAGAGAAATCTAGCCGGTGAAAGTGAAGATTTGGGTTTTTTCCCCAGCACTTTAAAAACCCGAAAGAGGCATGTTGTACATATGTCATGTAATCATGATGGAAATTTAAATGGAGGCAGAGGAACGGTTACACGTTTTCACCATGTCTTAGTGGAATATGATGATGGAGTTGGTCATATATTTCGTGTGGCAGATGGAGGACAGTTTGAAGAGTGGTGAATGATCTGATCATTATTACTTCCAGACATCAAGTACCAGATCTATGGCTACATCAAACTGTGGCCATCATTCCCCTTTTCAAATTTCACGGATTTCAAATTCTATATTTGGGTGTTCTTATTATCATTTGACAGCACAGGATCATTTTCACCAGTGCCAACACCTTCCCCATTTGGAAAGGTTCTCTATGTCAATCGTGTACAGATCAAACTGTGATTATTACAGATGGGAAGAAAGTGAGGAGGACCACCCTGTGAAAGGAATTAGACAACTTATCCTATTTGTAGTCACACCCATAAGTTCATAATGTTTTCTCAGATGTAGGGTGCATTACCTATGTTGAAAGACTACAGGAAGGTTATCACCAAAGTATAGTAGAGGTGTTTGCTAAATCCTATTGTGGAAAGAAATATACAATGGGGTGTCTGGAATTAATCATAGATGAGGCTGCCATTGCATCAGCTACTGATTTACCAAGAATAGGTCAGAACTTGTTCAAGACAACAGTGACCAAGAATTTAGATTTTAGATCATACTTGAAATTAGAATTTCAAGGTATAATATGGAAGAAGAGCATTCCTACTTATTACATGGAAGATAAATGGAAAACCATGTTTAAATCCATTTAGTTGTATGTAACTTCAAAGGGAAGATATGACAAACTCATGTTATATCATTTCAGACTTCTATATCACTTCAAAAGGAAAATCCTTCTGAATCCTCCCTTCTATTTTCATAGAATCTTAACTAAGCTGTGCAACAAAGTTAGGGATGAACCACATAGCATCAAAAATGCCCTATGTCATTTTGGTTTGAGTAAAATGATAATCTTGGAGGAATTGAAGCAAAGAGAAAGAATCTGGCAGGACTTTGTCTTTTGGGAAGGTTTTGAGACTCAACCTCAACCTGAAAAAGAAAAGAAGAAAACAGGTAGAAAGCAACCAACCCCTTAGAGTAGTTCAAAGAGAAGGAGATCTCTCTCACATAAACTAGTAGAAGAGGAAGGATATAGATCAAAGGCCAAGAGAGCTAAGAAGAAATTAGATTTCACAACAGATTTAGAGCAATCTGCAGTAAAGAAGGAAAACATTCTAAATTTTCCATATTCAGATTCAGACTCAGAACCAGAGAAAGACAAAATCCCAACCAATGACAACCTAGAGTAATCCATGGAACCTGCACACGACATTGAAGGTTTTACCACGTTTGAAGAAGGTGAAACATCCAGCAAGAGAAAGTCAGATGACTCAAAATTAATTAAGAAATAAAAAAAAGAAAATCAAGGAGTAGGAAGTTCTAGAAAGAGTTATAAAGGAAAGATATGAAATTCTATCAAAAAACTTTGCTAAGACAGATGTAGCTTTCAAGAGAATGGCATTGAAGAGAGTGAAGGAAAAGAAGTAGAATACAAAGATTGTAAAAGACAACAACAGGCTTTGGAGAATAGCTATATATTTAAAAATCATAAATAAGAACTTGAAAGCAAAGCTAGCTACTTTACTCCCTTGCAAATACTATTAGAGACAACTGAGAACTTAGGTGTTGATTGATGCAAACAATAAATTTTATTTTGATCATGAAAGGTTTTCTTTTTGGCCAAAGCAGAGTTTTCACTGGCACAGGAAGCATATTTACAACTAGTTAGCTATTGAAAAGTAGAACTTTCACCATCTAACTAGAAAATTTCAAGATGGAATAGCCGGTGAAACTGCAGAGAAGAAATTTTGAGAATTTAGAGCTCGGATAGAGCAATTTTTGGGTGATTTGAAGTATAAGGTGGCATTAAAGAATTAATCACCAAAATGTTGATGCATTTGGTTTCAAGATTCTGCAAAGATATATGAGGTGAATGCTCATATGGTCAACTAAGACTTTACTCACAACTGGTGAAAGTTTTCAGCTACTGAAGACATGTGTCTTTTCCATCAGAGACATACCAAATGATGAAGACCATATGTCGAAGACAAACTTTGAAGACAATTCGATCCATAGGAACTAGATCTCTAGTTATCTTATTGTATTCAGTTTATACTTTGTTTTCTATATTTAGAAATCCATATCCACTTTTCCAGGATCTGAGACTTGTTGTAAAGGCTATACATTCCTATATTTAAAACATATTAAAGGTTCTATTTTGGATACAGGGGCCTTATGCTATTGTAAAGTTTTTTCAGATATATATACAATCACAATCTTCTTTCACTTTTGATGTCATACCTTCATCCATTACCTTCTTTTCTATACTTTTATTCAAGTTGTCTTGACTACTAATGATTGTCATCTCATTAGTCAGTTCATAGCTTGATTAATAATTATTTATATTGTTTATTAAACCCATCATTGTGTATCTGGTTTATAAGCATTGATTTCTTCACCCAGAGTCAAAGCTACTTGTCTAATCATTAATCTTTGAAAGCATTGTCATATTTGATTGTATATTGTTGATTATCCTAATGTCAATCCATTAAGGTTGAGTTATCCCATTAATCCACACATACATAAACACAAAAGCAATTTTACTTTAAGTTACCAAGCATATTTGACTTACAACCTCAAAGAGTTTCTTGGAGAGATAACAGTTACAAAAAGGACATCAAGTCATGGTAAGTCGAAAATGTAAAGTTGAGTTTAAAATAGGTATTTACAGGGATGAAGTTTTATGTGATGTCATAATCATGGATGTTTGTCATGTTCTGTTGGGGAGACCATAGAAATATGATAGGAATTTCATAGATGATGGGAGGAAGAATACTTATACCCTTGATAAAAATGGGTTTAAGCACAAGTTTTTGCCAATAGAAGATAAGGGAGTCAAAGAGGAGGCTAGTCCTAGTATACTTCTCATGAGTGGGAAGGAGATATTGAGGTAAGTCAAGAAAGACTAGGAAATGAAGTTTGTTGTTATAGGTAAGCCAAGATTGATACTTACAAGCATGGCTATGAACGATTTTCCTGTGAAATTTCAGGAGTTATTGGATGAGTTTGTTGACATTGTGGTGGATGAGTTACCCCATACTTTACCAACCATGAGGAATATCAGTCACCATATTGACCTTATTTCAGGAGAAAGTTAGCCGAAAAAATAAGCATACAGATTGAACCCTCATGAGAATGAAGAGTTCAAGGAGGAGGTCCAATATTTGTTGGATAAGGGTTTGATTAGAGAAAGCTTGATCCTGTGTGTAGTACTAACTGTGTTGATTCCAAATAAGGATGGAGGTTGGATAATTTGCAGAGATTCTAAAGCCATCAACAAGATAACGATCAGGTATAGATTTCCTTTACCCAGAATGGATGATTTGATGGAGTTTTTGAGTGGAGCTAGTTATTTTTCCAAGATAGACTTGAAGAGCGGTTATTACCAGATACGAATGAGAGAGGCAGATGAATGCAAAAAAATATTCAAAACAAATGAAGGATTGTATGAGTGGCTTGTTATGCCATTTGGCTTAAGGAATGCACCAAGTATGTTCATGAGGTTAATGAATGAAGTGATAAAAGATTTTATTGGGAATTTTGTGATTGTTTATTTAGATGATATCCTAGTTTTAAATAAGAGTGAAGAGGAGAATTTGAGACACTTGAAGATGGTTTTGAGAAGGTTGCAACGAGAAATGTTGTTGGTGAATTTGAAGAAATGTTTTTTTATGAAGAAAAAACTTGTGTATTTGGAATTTGTAATTTCTTCAAATGAATTGAAGATGGATCCAGAGAAGGTGAGAGCTATAATAGAGTGGCCTTCTCCAAGAAGTGTGTTTTAAGTAAGAATTTTTCATGGGTTAGCGAGATTTTACAGAAATTTCATTAGGAATTTCAACAGTATTTTCGTACCCATACTAGACACTATAAAGAAGGAACATGGTTCTTTTGACTGGAAAAAAGAAACTAAGAAAGGATTTAGTGTGTTGAAAGAAAAGATAATAGAACAACCTATTTTAGATTTGCGAGACTTTAAGAAGAATTTCCAGGTCAAATGTGATACAAGTGAAGTGGTCATTGGCACAGTTTTAAGTCAAGATGGTAAACATGTTTCTTATTTCAGTGAGAAACTGAATGATTCTAAGAAGAAGTATTTGACATATGACAAGGAATTTTATGCTATAATTCAATCTTTGAAAAAGCTGAGAAATTATCTTATTCAAAAGGAGTTTATTCTGTATACTGACAATCATGCTTTGCAGTTCATAGCCAGACAAGAGAAATTGAACCAAAGACATGCAAAATGGGTAGAATTCATGAAGAATTTTAATTTTGTCATTAATCATATTAATGGGAGTGTTAACAAAGTTGCAAATGCTTTGAGTAGGAGAGGTTTGATCTTTTAGTAATTCCAAGTGGAGACTTCAGGATTTGAACACCTCAAGGAGAAGTACTAGGAATACCCAGACTTCAAAGAATATTACGAAGCATTTTAAAAATATTTTTTGATGGATAGAAATCAATGGATGGAGTATATCATCCAAGAAGGAGTATTATTCAAAGGAAGTTGATTGTGTATGCCAAGATGCTCAAAGAGGGACAATTTGTCAAAGGAGAAACATTGTGGAGGATTGGTTGGACATTTTGGCCATGATAAAACATATGTGCAATTGATTTCTTCATTCTATTTGCCAGGTATGAGGTCTAATGTGAAGAAGTTCATGGAAAGATGCAGAATTTACCAGTATGCTAAAGGAAATCAACATAACACATGAGTGTATCAACCATTTCCTATTCTAGATAGGTTGTGGGATGTTGTAAGTATGGATTTTGATCTAGGATTTCCAAGAGCCCGGAGGGTAAATGATTCAATATTTGTGGTGGTTGAAATATTTAAAAAAATGGCTCATTTTATACCATGTCACAAAACTAGTGATCCTATCCACATAGAAAATCGATTTTTCAAGGAGATTGTGAGATTGCATGGGTTTCCCATAAGTATAGTCTCAAACAAAGATACAAAATTTGTGGGAAATTTTTGGAGGAGTTTGTGGAAGAAGTTGGGAACATTTTTCTCTTTTAGTTCATCATATCACCCTGAGACAGATGGACAGACTGATGTAGTAAATATAATCTTACTGAATCTGCTAAGGAGTTTGGTAACTGAACATAACAGTTAGTGGGATCAACTTTTACCTCAAGCGGAGTTTTCATATAATGATTCACCAAATAGGAGTATTGGTAAGATTCCATTCTAGATAATAGATGGAATGCATCCAAGAGGAGTTTCAAAACTGAGATATTTGGGACAGACTAAATTTTGAAGTGCAAGAGCAGAGGATTTTGTTGTAGAGATGTAGGATTTGCATGATCAAATCAAAAGACAACTACATGATAAGAACCATAGATACAAGAACATAGTAAACTAGAGAAAAAAAGAGGTGAATTTGAAATTGGAGATCAAGTCTTGGCACACCTGAAGAAGGAAAGGTTTCCAAGAGGGAAATATAATAATATGAAGATGAAGAAGATAGGACCTTCTAAGATCCTGTTAAGCCCTAATATTGGCTCATTACCCCTTAATTGCGACATATTACATTACTAATTTTATTTAATTTATGTCGGCTTTATTCCATTAGTTGTAATTATACCTCCTAGTCTCCTATATATACCAAAGAGACATTTTCATTTGGAGTCATCTTGTACTTGAACATTTATGTGGGGTAAAAGGAGGTTGTCCCCTTGAAGAGGCTTATTATCTGAAATTGTATCTTTTTCAAGGCGTTGAGTACTTATTTTGATCTTCTTCTATGCTATATTGTTATTTGGTTCTTAACATATGGTATCAGAGTTCAAGGTCTTGGAGTTTCGCTGCTACATCTGAGACACCTTGGAATTTTTGCTATAAATTGTTTTCTACAATGTTTCAGAAGAAATGACTTGGAGGATATTTAGTAGATGGATCAAGGTACATTGGGTTAAAATTTCATCTCTTGAGGAATTATAATTTTTGAGATACAACCTATGAAAGATAGGGTTTTGGAATCATCCTGAACTGAGTCATTGCGGAATTTTCGCTATAAAACGTTTTCTATAACGTTTTAGACCCTGAAATTTGGAGGATATTAACATAAATTAGTAAGGTATCTGTGGTAAAAATTCCATCTTCTGGGTCATCTTACATTTGTAGATACACCCTATGGAAGATAGGGTATCTGACTAGTCTCAAGAAGTTGTTCCAAGTAAAACAATCATAGTGTCTTCCTAGAGTATCCAAATTGAGTGAGACCAGTTTCATTGGATAGTGGACAACCTTTAGTATTTCTGGTACAATTTTCAGAATTTTATATAAATTATTTTTTGTGGGGCATGCTATACAAGTGAGATCTCCTGGAAAGGCCAAAAATCAGCAAGTTGTGGGGAAGTTACTGTAATGTCCCCATTTTGGGACATTATAACATTACAACATTTCAGTGTGTTATGCCTACCCGAGTAGCAAGAAGCAGTTTATTTGGGCCTGACTTGTATCATTCATCATCAGGATCCATTCCGCACAACTGAGCTTTGGTTACGTTGCATTCCGACGATTTCTATAATTTTGAGTTATTATGGGTCATATCTTAATTAAATTCACTAAGAAGGTCATAATGGACATATTACTTGGTGAAACCTCTTAGTGTAATAGCTCATCAGAATCGGGAGGAAGAG